>JAYKKI010000025.1:5857500-6047500 GCA_039881145.1 Druceiella hillmani | reverse complement strand
ATCCATGTTACTGTTAATTTTAAAAGTTTTTGATTGAAAATCTATAATAATTGTTTGGCAATGTTCATTAATATTTTTCTTATCATTTTGTTTTGAAATAAATTTACTATCTGTTTCAACCGTACACTTGATGGAGTTTAGTTAGTCGGAGACGTAATTTTTCCGTTATTTGTGGAATTGAGCGGACAAAATGTGGAAACAAACAACAATAAATGGACTTTGCTTGCAGTCAGACAAAGTCTGTGTTTACGTTTGTTGCAGATCCACATTCAAGAGTTCATTATTACAACCACTTTTTTAACAGTATTATGCCATCATGTGAACATGCAAACTGTATAAATGTGTCGATTTTAGGTGACTTCTATTTGTACATTAATATGATTTGGAATGAAGTATGTGTTATCACATGGCGAATTCGTTCAATGTAACAATGTTCTTAATACATGAAGACGCATACTAAATGAGGCGTTGCAACAAAAGACAGACGCAATTTTGAGTCGTTATCTGCAATAACTCGTACCGGTGGATTCTTATTCCCTAAAACTAAATGTTATTTTTAGTTTTTCGATAGTTTCAAAACGATTTTGACTATCGATTTTGGTAGACACAGAGAAAATTCAAATTTGTAATCTTTTCAATGTTCGGATTGAAAAGATTACAAATTTGAATTTTCTTTTGTTTTTATTTTTATCTAAAATAGATTTGAACGACTTCTATAACATGGATGACTTACATGTTACTATCGACAATTTTTAAAATGACAATGCCCCAGTAGAAATGTAGAACCCCGGGATCGTTAAAGGCATCCAGTCTAGTTTGATCGTGAATAAATAATATTCGACGAAAGTAAAGTTTCCATAGTCGGCAAACTCTTTCAACGAGTGACAATAAAAGATTCAATGAATTCTCTTCATTCCAAAAGAGTAAATATCGTGCGAAGTTATTCAAAACAGCATGTACATTCAGATGCAGCATAACATCGAAGAGAATTTGTCGAAAAATAAAAATTTAAAAAAATTTGAAGAAATTACATTTTCTTCTAGCAATATGAGTGGCAGTGCAGTACCATGCTGTGGCACTACGCAATGGGACGCAGCTCTGCACAGTCTTTTATCACGCACTTCGTGTCTGTTTACTTATCAGAAGTATCTACTCTTGACGTGTTCGCAGTACCCCAGTATGATAGTAGTATGATAGCGTTCCGCGCTTAGATATGGCTGACTTAACGCTAGTCTAAGAAATTAAGTCTCTCGATTGGTCCTGACGGTTCATCAGATTGCTTTATTAAATGACACGTTAATAGTCTCGGAAAATCCTTACATCTTATATTTAATCTAAAGACTGAAGGTACATGATATCAAGGCTAAATTAATGTAATAAAATACACACAAATTGTTCATCAAAAACATCAAAATGTGTTCCGCCGGTTTAATCCAATTTTCTCTTCGTACTTAGCTGGTATCAAATTATATTTTAAGCAGTCGGGAAAAAGCCAATGTTCCAAATAATATATTTTTGGGTTGGGTTGGGTTGGGTTGGGTTGCGTTGCGTTGCGTTGCGTTGCGTTGCGTTGCGTTGGGTTGGGTTGGGTTGGGTTGGGTTTTTGGGTTGGGTTGGGTTTGGTTGTGTTTAGGTTAGGTTAGGTTAGATTAGATTAGGTTTAGGTTAGGTTTGGTTGGGTTTAGGTTAGGTTAGGTTAGGTTAGGTTTAGGTTAGGTTAGGTTAGGTTAGTTTAGGTTAGATTTAGGTTAGGTTAGGTTTAGGTTAGGTTAGGTTAGGTTAGGTTTAGGTTAGGTTAGGTTAGGTTAGGTTAGGTTAGGTTAGGTTAGGTTAGGTTAGGTTAGGTTAGGTTAGGTTAGGTTAAGTTAGGTTAAACCTTAACTTCAATAATAGCTAAGTAACGCGTTACAATCACGTTCGCATTACTATTAACCGTATTTGTTATATTGGTACAGGTTATTTAACGGCGTGGGAATAAAATCACAAATTTGGATGTAAGATTTTGTGACCATGTTGCTGAAATATCCCATTAGTTCGTCCGCATTTTCTGATTTATTCTTAGAAATGCACATGATCTCATCATATCACTATCTGTTCATTGTCTATTTAAAATACTAGTTCGTAGTAAAATATAGCCATCTTTAAAGTCATATTTTAAAGAGTTCAATAAACTTTTTTGGGGACGTTATGGTTTCTCCCCTTTTTCTCGCTTTACTTCTTTTATGTTTAGTGTCATAAATGTAAATCCTCTCAAATTTTGAAGCCACTTTACATTAATAGCGTTTATTTTAAAACTATTTCGCTAAAGAATTTCTATTCCATAGTATCACACCAGATATAATTTTAATATAAATACATGAGAACTCACCTTAAAAAATATTAGATTTTACTTTGTATAGACACTAACAGGGCTCTATTACAAGCTTCAATAAAAGTAAAAAATTGCATAAAAATTTAGTTCATATGAGTCAAGAATGAAATTGCGGTACAAATTATCTGACATAGTAATAACCGCGTAATATATTCAGTTTCAAATGTAACACATTTTAAAATGGAATAATAATATGAATGAAATGTTTTAACACAAATGCGGAGCGGTAATGGAAAAGTAATGAAGACCTAAAACATAAAACCGGTGATGGAAACTTATCTACTATTCAAAACTCTCTCAGGAGAATGAATTTTCAAAAGAGCACAGTTTGGTTTTGCAGTGAATATATTATTCACGGTTCAAGTATTTGTTGCAGATATCTTACATATAAATCATTTATCTCTTACATAGGCTTAATATGATATATTATTTCAAATATATCAAATATTTTGTAAAGTTCCATCTTCTAACATTTGACAGAACAATATCAAAAATCACTGAACGAATCAAAACAATATATGAACAACAATTTTCTGATATGTGCTTATGACTACACGACAGAAGTAAAAATTTCTAATTATAAAACAAATATATAAATAATGTTAAATGATGGATATTACTTCAATAATAATGTCGCATTGTACCAATCAGGAACAATGCGACATTATTATTTAAAATACATACGTGTATTATATTAAACTAGTATCAAAAAATATATTGAACACTAATTGAATTTGAATAAATGTGGCGTTAATTTTGTAGAAATTCATTATTCACAATTAAATGAAACTACTTGATGTAGTATTATTTTTACTTCCTTTAAGTTCTTTACCACGACCTAGATTTCGTTGTATTACAACTTCTTCAGATGGATTCAGCAAAGACCTTTGCTAATAGCCTACCTGAAGATATTGTAATACAACGAAACCTAGGTCGTGTTAAAGAACTTAAAGAAAGTAGAAAGAATACTACATCAAGTAGTTTCATTAATTTGTGAGTAATTGAATTATTAAAGTGATTATATGCAATAACATTCGGGTATTATATTAAATTGTATTCAAATAACAAAATAATGAAAAAGTGCGCATAATGCACTTTAAAAATTAGTTCACGTGATATTTCAAACTAGTACGCTTGATGCGCCTAAAAGTGCACTTTGCCAATGCCGAAGGTAGCCGAGTTTACCGATTCAGCGTCACAGACCCCAGCGTTAAGCTTCAGTTTCATTAACTACTCAGGAAAAGTGCACTGGGTTACAAAGTGAGCAAAATGTACTTAAAAAAGTTTTCACTTTCTATATCTGAGAATTCTCGTATAATATGGTAACGTAATCATTATTTTATATAATGACGAGCTAACGAGCCAGAGTCAGCTTCTTTGAATGGAAGCTTAAATTTTGCTCGATTAGGATATGTTCTCCATATTTCAAAACATAAATATCCATCCTATAGAGGTTTTGCTGATAATAAAGAAAGAAAAAACCCTGTGTAAAGTGTAGGGAAACACATACTCAAGAAAGTCAAAACAGGCTTAACCCCTTTCATCACAATATATCTTGCGGCAAAAAACGTGGACACTAAGACGATTAACTATACAAAAGAAAAAATAGTCAAACAGAAATATAAGAGGTACGACTATAATCTGATGAGCAATTTAACAAACTGAAAATATAAATGCTTCACGTCTTCAACTGTTGTCTTTGCAAAATATAATAAATATTTTTCGCCAAAAATAAAAATTGTTTGTATTACACACGTATTATACGAACCTAGTTTCAACACTAATTTTAAATATTTTAATCTCATTTTATTATTGAAAATATATGCAAGCTACATGTATTCTGTAATATTGCTTTCTAAAACTATTTCATGTTAGAGAGACAGAAAGATATTATATTTTATCACAGACAAATAATTAAAGAATTTATTGATTGATTATATTTATATAAATATACAAGTTTTCGTATCGATATTGGCACGTAACAAAAATAGTTTTCAGTGAAACTTTGTCGACGTAAACTGAACTTATGCTTCTAAGCAAGAATCTATTTCAATTTTAACATTTTTAGCTATGATTTCAGACATAATGTGCTTGTCTCCGTAAGTTTAATTAATAATTTTATTGTAAGTTTTATTTGTTCTGTTTGTGTATTCGAAATAATTCATATTGTTATCGTAAACATATTTATTGCTTAACATAAAGAAACAATTTATTGCTTAACTTAAAGCACAATTTTGCCGACATTTTCTGCGATGGATACAGACATTCTATTTAACCTAAGTCAAACTTAACTAATTCATCTCCGACTTTAATAATAGACCGTGGAATCTTCTTATAGATAATAATCTAATACTGTTTCATTTCGAAACGTGATAAATAATTATAATGATTTAAAAATGTACTGTGGAAAATTTCGTAATTCGTATAACAATTTATTTTAAGGAACACTAGTCGTGCAAGCTCGACATAATTTCGCATTTAGTATTTTAATCAGTAAATTTTAAATACTAAATTTTTTAAACTCGTATACCTCAAATACCTCTGTTATAAATATGATGGGTGTTCCAACATGAACTACATAAATCACAGTGTTTATAAGTTCGTCGTGTTGAGTCATATTATTGCAAAGAAACAAAAAAAATATATTTTTGGCGAGGCCCATAAATCCTACTTAGTGGTGATATTTTTTCTTACAGATCGAATAGGATGCTATCGAATAAGTCTCTTGAAATTATGTACTAAAAATATTATATTTTTAATACATAATGTTTTTTCGTAAAATGAAATTCCGAAGCAAACTAATGTGTCAACTCCACATCCGCTCCGTTCGTCTGCCTCTTCTAAAATTCAAAGCTTTTAATAAATTTTGGGAAGGGCATAACCTCTATTCTGGGTTCAGAAATTTGATTGTGTTAAGCTATATTGGGCAACATATTAAACAGTGAAAAATATTCAGTTTTAATAGAGTTTGGTGGAAATCCTATGCACGCGTCTTAAACTCCATGTCTGTAATTGTGTAAGAAAATTCCGCAGTGCGATTTATTTTTTGGATTGGACTAAAATAAAAGTTTAATTCATAGCTACATTGAAAGATAAAAATTAAATACCACAATTCAGTGTATACGTCGTATCTCGAAAAATGAAAAATTTATGTCTAACTTAACATAAAAAAGTCCGGATATTTTCGGATTGACTTAAAATATCCTAAACAGCTAGTTCTTCTACTAAACTCAACTAATGTAAGTTAAATATTCGCATTCCTGGAACCGGCAGACTTATTTTACACTATTGAATACGACAAGTTTGACTTCGGAACTGATAGGAAAATAAAGTTTCCAAGATGTCCACAAAGTTATCTGTTTATAGCTGTCGTTGGTAAATACCGCCCACTTCACATCGGGAAAAGTTCGCCACCGACCAGCTTTGCCCTTTTCAATTCGTTACACTGAAGAGAAGACTTAAAGAATTTTATTGACTTTCTTTCGTCGCGTGGATCGAAAATGACGTGTTTTTATGGTTTACCATTATACTTTTAGACCGCATTTGGAATAAAGTCAATTACAAGTTTTTGGAACCAATTGAAATTATATTTTATCGTAAATTTATGGTCGTTATTTATATAATAGAAACATGCGAGAATAAAATAAATACAAATTTTGTAAATAGAAAATTGAATGAACTATGTAGGTCATTTAATTTGGCCCATAGTAGTTAAGAAAAAAAAACTCTAAAGAAAATGATAAATAAATAAGTAAAAAAGTTATCCCACGGACATATTTCAATGGTTTTTACTAACAAGAATTTAGATTCAAAATGTTTTCGTTTGTTTCTTTGTTACTTCGCTACTGAAAGAGCATATTACATACTAGTACCATGTATGATGATTACTTCAAAAAAAAATAGTCATTCTTTAAGGAATTACAAAAAAACATACTCTAGATGGCTCGTCGCTACATGGCGCTACTGTTACTTTGCTTAAATAACCAATTTTGTCATCAGATTAAAAATTACATACAACTTCTTTATTTTCACTATACAAATATAATAACTGCAAAATAAAAAAAATTTTAAAACATTTCACCAACAAAAACAGTAAAATAACAAATTCAGTCATGCATAAATGTTTATGCGGATGTGTATTTAGTGTCAGCATTTTCTACTATATTAAAAGCTTTATAAAGGAATATCCTAGTTAACATAATGCATCATTGTTTTCTAAGTTTCAATACTTTTAATAAACAAAATTTTTCTACGATATATCCCAATAAATACTTTTGAATTTTTATGTTAGAGGTCCACGAGGGATAATTAATGTGAAGACGTTAGAAAAGGTATTTTTTCCAATTTTTTTTCTGAAATTTTCCTTACAAAATATGTCTCAAATATAAAGCATTTTCAATATAAAATAAATAAAATTAAAAACAAAACAATAGTAATGTTTTAAAAGTTTCTTTCCAATCAGTTCAGGAAAAAAAAAGAATTCAAATGGATTGAGTAATACGCAACTGTAATTTATAAAGTTTGAAAAAAGCAACGACGTGCACATTTTAAGTCAGTTCAAATATTTTATCGAAATAAATATTCAACTTTTGTTAAGTACTACATAAAAACACTGTGTTAAGTGCTATGTGATACATAACATAAATTTTACTTTGATCAATTAGTTAGTGCTACATAAGAAAAATTTGAGAAAATTGTTATTTTTCGAATTTTCCGATAATATAGTGGAAACAACGATCCAGCTTAGGCACTCTATATGTTTCTATTAAACAAAGTGTAAACTCACCCTATCTGAAATAATAATGTAATTTTTGCTAGGTGTATTTTTAAAATACTAGAAAAATTCCACGAAATGTTAACCGGACATAACTTTTATTTTTTATTAAATTACGTGATACCGTATTATTAAGGAAGCACTTTCTAGAGTCATTTGTTCCATATAATGAGTAAAGTATTCTTTGAAAATGTTTCCAATATATTTTGGTATTTAAGTGATAGGCACTTAGATTATTGAAGAAAAGCATCAATATGTAAAGCTATATCAATATCCAATGAAAAGGCGTTCTGGCTTAAATATGCCTACATATGCGAGTATGCCTACATATACGTAAATTCTAAATAGTGACCACTTTGCTTATTATAGACTGTTTTTTTAATTTATAACTGGTCATATCAAATTTTGTAACTGGTGAAGTTGAATGGAAGTTCATTCAACTTAGTTTGCAGTTACTTTTTATTATGCTTTTATTCCTCCAATTTAATTCAATTTATCTTCATTTTATGCTGATCCAGCAGCACTTCAGCACTATAAAATAGTGCTTATGCATTACTGCTTAGGTCTTTTAAAATGAAATTAAGGTCCCTTACACTATTTTTTATTTTAAGTCCACGTTTGTGAAATATTGTACTTCAAAATGAAACGTAATATGTGCCTCTCCTCCTCGCACTGTAATTTATGTACATGAAAAATATAAAAAAAATTATGGTACTGATTTCTTAAGATTCCAACTTCCAAACGAAATAATTTTGGTTAGCTTTCATCAAGAATTTCAAGAGATGTAAATAACTACTTTGAGCACAAGCCAACACGAAGTTCTCCGCCTTTTTAAGCTTAATATTTAGAATACATGTCGAAAAAACTATCGTAAATTGTAATTCTGATAAGTTTAATAATAACCATAGATCAGCCCTAAAGTCACAATAACCATGCAGTTATTTTAAATAGCTACTATCAAACCACCACCCGCCTCACCCTAATTTCCATACAACAGTTTGTATTGTGATACCTGAAACTGACTCCTTAATAGGTGTCGTACCACATTGACTATAAATTAGTCACTGCTAAGTTTATTAATCTTTTGAAGACAAATACACAGAAGGAGTGGCTAATGGACATCCATTAGGCATGTGTAACGACATCAGTGAAACGGCGACAATTTTCTGGTGCTGAGTCAGCTGAGCGCAAAGAGAGGACGCTGAAAAATTTCGGAAAATTTTGTAAAAGAGGTAATGAATTATAATGGATATGATTAAATAATTTACGTAATTGTATTAAATTTAATCTAGTGTATAAATCGATATGGATTCTAATCGAAAGCAAATTTTAATTAATATTTTGTTTTACAATGAACATGTATGTGTGTGTGTTTGTATTATACTTCAGAAGATAATATATTAGACACTTTATTACAGAAATTATTCGAAGAACGGAAAATAGTGTAGATACCTCACGATAATTTTCAAGAAGGGGATATAATAACTCTGTATCATATCTTTCGAAATTTTTTTGTTATCTTAAATTAATTTTATAAATTAATATAAACTGTCACGGAGCTAAGATCTAATTTTTGATTATTTTCTCGGTTAAACCGGCAATAACTTTTGTTCATTATTTTTGTAATAAAGCCAATTTCTAGTAGGCAAAGAATACTTAAGTATGCTGAACATCGCTTTCGGTACATCTTATTTAGCTTTACGGCACCAATAAATTTTACATGTCGATGGAAAGGTTATGTCACTATTGATGCGTATAGCATCGTATCGTACTCGTATTGAATCGTATAGCTCATAAAATGGGGGAAAAAGTGATCTACTTGATATTATAGCCAGCTATTAAAAAAACATTAAAAATCCGTTGGCATATAAGTTGATATTGATTTATAATATTCAAACTGTATGAACTATTTCTAGGTCGACCTTTATAATTATTTAATATCTGTGTGAATATAAAAAAAATAATGATCTGTAATTTGTTTTAAATTTTACCTATTATTTATGTATATACCCTGACTATTGTATGCAACAACGGGAGTTTTTATTGGAACTCTGAATTTCTTTCAGGCTCACCATGTCGTATTGTAACGACTAACGACGAAAAACTGCCAAGTACGAATAAAACTTGCATTACAGGGTAGCAACACAAATTTAGGTAATTTTAAACATTTAAGGATACAAATTGTTTTTATTAAATAATTTACTTATTAATAATGAATTAGATCATAATATTATTTAAAAGATGTCATTAATATTACAGGCCTTATAGATATATTAAACCGTGTCAAATTTTACCCAATTTCATAAAAGTCAGAAAGTCAGAAAGTAAAACTTCTAATATACAGACGGATAACCAGATTGATAGTCAAAAATAGCAAAATTATAAGAATTCCTTGTTTGGCTAACGGACTCCGATAATGGCGATTGGCTACGCGAAATGATACGGCAATTATTTATTCGAAATATTAATGGTACTTTACAAAAATTAAAAATATTTATATTTTGTGAACAAAATAGCATAAAAGCAAAATTCTACTACTTTTTAAAAATGAATGTGTCCGTTTAATTACCAATACGACTAAAGGGGCTCTCATTTATCTTTAAAACTAATAATGCACAACTTATATAACTAAAAAATTCAAACAGATCAAACAGGTCAATTTATTAACCTTTAAAACACTCAGTCAACCAAATGCTTACGTAGAAGAGAATTTCTGGCTTTCAGTTTAATGAATAAAATCATAGAGGGCGTTAGTATCTAACCTATGAACATAATAGTTAGCTATAAGCTATTCGTTAAAGAAGATGACTAAAAACTTTTTACTTTCAGATCAAGCAGCATCCGATTTTGTATGGTTATTCGACTAATTATTCAGCCGTTACTTATAATTCAGGATCATAAAAAACAAGCAGCCCAACCCTTAGAAGCAACCGCTGCACTAATACTCCATTCAGATCAGTGCACCAATTAAGAATCTAAGAGCGATATTGGGATAACCGAATTAAAAATACGTAAAATTTTCGAGCGATCCGATCATAAATGTATATTTACTCGTATACGAAACGTAAAGTCCGTTTCTATGCCTTTCTGTATATTCGCTTTTAACTTGAGTTTTATTAAAGTAATTTTTACTAAATTTTCAGCATTTTGAAGTTTGTTTATTCTTAAAGACTTTTAAGTATTAGGGTTGATGTCGAAATTACAGAGCTACGTATTACTTATGAGGCGTGACCCAGATTGCAGGCAAGCATGAAGCTCAACGGATAGCAGTGACAATGACGCTGTTTTGATAGCAGAGAAATCATTCATCAATATCGCAATTTTTATTTTTGATCTGCGGGGAAAATCTAGCCTTGTAATACTAGATACAGGCTATATCATAATTACTATGGCAATAGTTACTTATTATACTATAATTACTAAAACAAATATTCATTAGTGCATTGCCTTCTAACCTTTTATTTTCTGCTTTATTACACTTTATAGTTTCCAAATATTATAATTTTTAAATGGAGTGAAGAAAATCCATCCAAGAGTTATAATTCAAAAGCAACAGCTGGATAAATATGATTAACCTGCTTCACTCATATTAAATTCAATTACTTTTCCCTTCATTTTTCCTTTAGTTTCTACCGATATCTAACAATCGTAATACGTGTTTTTCTTTTATGTCTTTTACGCCAGGATACACAAAAAAACATTTCTTTAAATCAATTTGTCGAATATACGTGTAAAAATATATAACCTCTTCTGAATCAGGATCGTTTATATAAAATTATAGAAACGCTGGAGAATAAAATTACGTTGTTGGAAATATATAAATACAATAAATTGTCAATTTTTTTATTTTGGAAAAGGTAACTTCAATGAAAAAAAATGTTCAAAAATAGTTGAATTTTTTAAACGTGTAACTTTCTTAAAATAAGTATATCACATTTTTGTGGCACACGTGAAGACTACTTTATAGAATATAACTCTTTGGTCTTTGGTATTATATAGAATATAGTAATCATCTTCTAGTAAACGGTTATAAACAGGTTTTGTCAAATAATATTAGATTACATTGATCTGCAAACGATTTAGTTCGTCAGCTTTTATTATAGCTAAATTAGAATATATTTTTTTCAGATTTATATTTTCAATACAATCGATAAATAACAACAATGCTTCTTTTCAGAAACAGAGATCTTTAATTTGGTGTAATCATCAATCGTAGCGACTTATCAAAATACGGTCAAATTGTTAGTCTTTTACGATAATATTCCACTTAAAATTAACCAAGACTCGTTTTATGTTAATTTTGAAATAAAAAATCTATCTCATTAGATATCGACACAACATTTTTAATAATCGATTTAACGTTGTCATTTTCCTATCCCGTATGTATTCATTTTCACTGTCTCTCGATAAATACCACAAACAACATCATCAAGAATAATGCAATTTTGTGTAATTTTCAAAAGTAATATAGCACATACATTTAATATGATCAGTTTCTTTCCCGGTATTTTCCACACTAAACTTTTGCAAATAGCATATTTTGAATTATTTTATTCGACATCTTTATTATTAGCACGTTTATTTATAGTTTGGATAGTATTTGGATTGGTGCTAAATCTTATTATCCCATCTGAAAACGGTGGATTAAGCGTTTTTTTTTTAATTCTTAGATATGTTTTCAAGACTAGTTGGTAGAGCAGATATACAGATACTATTAAAAAAACAATCAAATGCAAGCTATACTTGCATAATTCATGTCCCGTGTCATCTACTCCCCGCTTAAATTATTAATTACAATGCACTCCGACTATGCGCAGCGCCGTTTTCGACTGCTAATTATAATTGAATGTTAAAAAATGTAAAATTTAACATCTAAAGATGCACATAGTTGAATGTGACATTGCATATATTCAGAGCGCATCTTAATTTTAAAAATGGTTAAATTATTCATAACAATTAATTACGTTAGAATTTTTGTCAGTCCTAATAATTTTATTTCAATCTATAGCTAATTCTCGAGGTTCATGATTTTTTCAGATATTATGAGCTGTCCTTTTGGGAATTAGGGTTCTTGGCAGAGTTTTCATCGAAAAATATTTAACCAAATCCTTAAAAAATAATTCATCATGTAAATTGATAAATTAGTGTTTCAGTATATTTTCATCTGACATTCTGCACGACAAATTTGATTTTTTTTATCTTCCACGTTAACCCCTAAACTTCACCCCTTTAATCAAAATTAAAGTTTCACATTTAACTTTTATAATTATCACGCTCTCTCTCTCTGCTATGCTTCGAAATGGTACTTTAATGATTTCTGAAAAAAATGCCTTTTGTAGACCTACGGACACAAAGCGTTTCTATATTTTTTTTCCAGAGAATGCTAAAGAGATGACACTAGCTTATAGAGTATAATCTTTAAATTATTTGGGATACCACGTTAAACTCACAAAAATTCTTATTATCAAAGTGTTTATTAAAAGGAATTAAACATTATTTCCAAATAAAGTAATGTTTACTATGTAAGTATATTCAGGACCCAACTTAAAAAATAATATCAGATGGATCAATCTACTTAGATGCTACTTTTACTGATTAAGCAAATTTATAATGCAAGCACACGGCACTTTCATTATATGTATTTGAAATGAAAATGAAGATTGAAACACAATCACTATTTGACTAAAAGTCAATTTGTCACTTTTTTTCGTTTCGGCATTATATTTTTGGCTCGTATAAACTGACACAATATTAGGTTTGCGAAGGAAAAAGGGCGAGATATTATCTCAAGTTAGAGACCTTAATTTCTTCATCAAAAATATAATTGTTCAAAACGGGATAAGATTCCTTTGGTTCAGCTGAAAAAAAAGTCAAATAAATATGAAATCAAAATCATCGCGATATTCTAAATAGTTCCTTATATAAAGTTGTATTAAATTGAAAATTTAAAAGGCCTAGACCTAATGTAACTTTTTAATTAATTAAGTAAAACACGTTGCAGAATGAAACTCATCAAATTAATTGTTAGATGGGATTTCACGGCTTTTGTTAAAAATTTAAAATCACAAAATATACGAAAAGTTAGTAAGTTCTATCATATAAGGAACTTTTCTGGTTTAAATTTTCAATGGTTTTAAACCATCGTTTATGTGTTCTAAGCTATGGCGTAGAGAATGAAGTTGTAGTTCATTTTATTTGCCTAGAGGTCACACCTGCAGTGCAGGTTCCGCAGTTTAAAATGATGTCTATCTGTACGACTCTTATTTCAATACGGTTTAAAAAAATATTTACGATATTTGTATGCGTCTAACGCTTAAAGAGACTTGATAATTTGGCTGCGGTTTTTAAGAAATGAATAACAGATAGATAACAATAGCATTGCACAAATTAAATAAACGATTAACAGTAAAAGTAATCAATAATAGTAACACAGACTACGAATCGAATGCTTGATGAGACCTACATGAAAAGTGTTAAAGGGTTTCACTCTTATTACTGGTACACATGTTTATGAAATAGACGTACACTTATATTAATAACAATAATTTTTTTTATAAATAACAAGGTGTCAACCTTTGAAAGTAAGCTAACCAAAGAGGATATTGCCGTGCTTTACTATAAAAAGGTGCCAAGATTAATTTTTTTCTATGTCGTTTTTGCGAATTACTTCTGATGGAATGTGGACCTTGAATAATATTTATGAACGTACGTGGTACTTGTTGGAAACGTATATTTTGAAGTAAATTTAAATCATAGCGGAAACCCTTTAATTTAATCCAATTAAACACCACTGTAAACAGATTTACTTGGAATTTATGTTGTTTTCCATATTCTCTCTTGCCTACTTTGAGTATCTTTTTTCCTGGAAGAGCGTTTCTAAGTTAATATGTTATTACGTTCAATTATTATTTCTCATTTTGTAATATTCGTAACATGTTGTGTATCGAGAAATATATGTAAGTGGTTTTGCCCACCCTTTGATCCACTTGCGGTATTGGCATGCAGTCTTTTGGGTCCCTACATACGTAACCAATGCATTTAAGGTACACGTAAAGCCATCTACTGACAGGTCATAGTAATAAATTTTACTACTGAATAAAATAGTATTTTATAGTACAGTAATTACTTTATTTCCTGAGTTGATAATACGATAAATCGAATCATAAACTATGTATGTACTAAGTATAATTATAATCTATCATTATAATTTACGCATGAGTGAATAACAAAGAGATAATTATACTTTTCGTTAGTGTTTTATGCATTATTTGCATAGCTGTGGGTAACATCATAAATTATTATCAATATGTGTGCTACACTTGTTTCTTAGTTCCAGAAATATTGAGGTACAAACAAATACACAAACTATTAAACGCATTCGAATTAATTTATTTATTTACTTTAATGTATCTATTTGATATATATTTTGCGGACTTATTACCACGAGAGTTATCTCTTACAGCCAATCGGAACACCAGTCCAGCCCCGCTCAACGAGCAGCCGGGAATCGAACTCGGGTCCACTCGATGTGCCACGAGGTCAAAGGCCGTATGCCTTGTGATCAACCCCATAAACCACGGCGACAATCCCAAAAAATGTATAATTTTAGTTGGGATTTTCGACATCTAAATCTAAAATTCAACATCTAAACCACAAGACGAATAAAAGTATTATTCGCCTCAATGTTTCATCTAGATTGTATGACGTATTCACAACATAAATTCCGTAACTACATTATCGAGGAATGCACCAGTCTGTGCCAGCTTCGAGTGGCGTGGTACTTGAGTTCTATCAATGGGATTGAGTTCACCGCATCGTGCCGAAATAGCCACATTGTACCATCGATACTCTATTGAACAGCCTCTTCAACAACCGACAGTGTGCAATATGAGAGTTTTAAGATATATTATTGGAAGCATGCACCAAGCCTGTTCCTTTTATAAAATGTTAATGAGTTTTTGAACCGAACAATATTTGAAAACGTGGATGTAAAAACATCTAACATACTCATCTACATATTTATTTTTCACGGAGGATAATTTATATTAATTTAATGGAAATTACTTTTTTAACAATACTTAAAATAAATTTTTCAAAATAAGTATTTCAATTACAATTTTGAAACTTAAAATTTTTATGTTAAAATTGACAATGCCCACTCCCGTTTCATTTTAAAAGCAACATATAATTACTATGATGTCTATAATTACGAATAAAACTTAAAACTGACCTCGTTATTATTCTTATCGTGATAAGAAGTTACCTATAAATATTAAATACAGAAACAATTTAATAACAGCTATTCAACGAATTCGGGCCTTTTCATATTTTAAGTATATACCGGACACTTGACTCTTCTTAGTGCCAAAAAAGGCAACAGGTCTTGAAAGTATTTTTAGTAAGGGATTTAAATGGAAAAGTTTAAATACAGATATATTTTTAATTGAAAGTAAATTTTCACTGTTTTAATATAATTTTTAAGACAGCTCACACGATGGTACTAATGTTTACAAAATTCGAAGTAAAAACAGGTCATAATACAATAAATCCTATTTTTCATTTAAATGACATTTAAAAAACATCTGTAATATTTATTTACGAAAATAAAGACTTAATATTTAATTTCCTTCATTAATTCTAAATAGTGTTGCATGTTTTTCTTGTAAGTTTGTAAATTCTTCTTCTTGTAAGTTTGTAAATATAGCCACGACAGCGAAGCCGTGGTTAAAAATAAATAAAGTGTAAATAGATATTTATCTAACTTTATGTTATGACGTTTACACTTGAGGCTATCAGCATAGCAAGGGAATTACGACTCATAACGACTCTACTTTTACAGCTAACAATAAAAAAATTACAAGGATTGCGTCCTTTTATTTATTTCTGTAGTTTAATATATCTAATTGATACATATGGTTAATACCAAGCACCCCACATTTTTTTGTAGAAAAGTTAATTTTTTTGGTCAATCGTTTTAAGCTTATTCAAAAAATTAAGTTATATCGAATATTCAGACATCTTTTCGCTCAGTATAAAAACTTTATATTGAAAATTGTTCCGTACAAAAAAAATTCACTTTTTTTAAATAACAGTTTTATTTTATTAACTATTGCATTATCGATTCTTGATTGAAAATTTCGATGCCTGAAAGTGGGTAAAAATTTAATTGAAAAATTTCGTTTCCTTCATACATATATACGTAAAAGTGAAACTAATAAAAGCGTATTAAACGCAGGTTCTTCAATTGACATCGTACGATATAAAAACCATACTCCTAACTAATATTCTTAATATTAGAAATTTCTATACTTTATATAAACACACATTTTCACAGTTCTTTATATCTTAAGGAGTTAATAAATGCACCTTAAGAAGTGGAATTTTGCCTTTTTGTTTTCATTTGATACAAAGGCCACTCATAAATTAATTTAACAATTACTTATTTAACAGTAATTATCCGTTCGCGCAATTTTTTTATTTATTTCATTTTTAATTTTTCAATTTAACTGATGTTTACCATTATCTTTGAAATTCGAAGAAAAATAGGATTTATTGTATTATGACCTGTTTCTACTTCAAATTTTGTAAACATTAGTACCATCGTGTGAGCTGTCTTAAAAATTATCTTAAAACAGTGAAAATTTAATTTCAATTAAAAATATACATACATGAAGTTAAAGGAAAGAAAACGGTACGTTCAGATACATTTGTCTAATTCAAACAATTTTTTTCATGTCGTTAAATAAATGTCTATTAAAACTTCAAAAAGAAATGTCACCTTTGTGGTCGACCAATTATTTGCAAAGAACTTAAGCCGTCACTTTCAGACATTAAAAATTAATTATTCTTTGAGGTCTAATAAAGACTGCCCGGTATTATTTCTCAATTTGTTTTGCTAATTGAAAATCTGGCTTGTTTTTAAATAAGCTTTTTAAATTTAATGGCATTTCATAACTTTCTGATTTTTCATTTCGGAATGAAGTTAGAGGATCGTGTGACGACGTAAAAATTATAGAGAAATACGATAAATTTTCAATAGAAAAGATGCGAAATGTTAATCAAACCGTAACATAACTCTTAGTCTTCCTCTCCCTTTATGGAATGTATGTTATTCAAAACATTCATTTTTGCGTGTTAAATTGAAAGATTTATTTAAACTTTCAACCATTCTTAAAATATTTATTTACCATATACACCAATTTTATTAACATCTGTAAGTAATGAAATATAGTAAGTCATAAAATAAATTATATCATTTATTATTAAAACCAAATGTTTAACAAGATCGAATAATAGAATAAAATTTGTTTGTTTGAACTTCTGCTGAATTATAGATAAATATTACATATTTTACACATATGCTTTGGCGTGATTTTAATTATTTTCAGTGACCGTAAATTAAATGTAACGTCATCGAAAAACACCTTTATGTAGAGATTAAACATTAATATAATTTTAATATAATTCAGCTCATACCTTGTAGAATTATTAACCTGTCACCTTAAATGTTACACCAAAATATTTAAAAAAAACTGACTATTCTCTTAAGCTTAGCGCTTCCAATGATATAAAATCATAATACAGTATTACATATTTCTATTAATTTAATTTTGTTACCTTCAACTTGTTAATTGCTCACTCTTAGGTTCATTTTCTTGATAAGATGTTAATATTTATGCTTAAACTTTTCCATTTATTTTGTGTATAAAATAAGATTTATAATTGTTTGAAAGGGCAAAAAGCTTTTTTGAATTTTTTTAAACTTATCTGTGTATATACGCATGTATATACATTTGTTTTGTCTAATATAGTCTCTCTCTCTCTCTACCTCTTATATGTATATATATATATATATATATATGTGTGTGTGTGTGTGTGTGTGTGTGTGTGTATATATATATATATATATTATTTAAAACAGTATGTTTAGAAGCCCACATAAAAGTGGCAGAAGAACTATAGCCACAATTCTAGATCTTATAATTTTCCAAATATGCACCACGTTTATAAGCCTCGTGGATATAGTTGGCAATATATTTAAATTGAGAAAAAATTATTCTTTAAAACATTTTAATAGAAATTCTATTTAAATTTAAATCTATATAAGTGCTTAAACGTAGACAGAATCCCTTAATTACTATATAATGTAATATTTTACTCGTGCTTAACAGGTTTTATCTTGTACAACTTGTTTTCACATCATAATGTTCGCTTATATTCAATGTCAGATAATATTAGAATATAAATACAATCTTCATTTGAACACGATAGGTTTCGAATATGCTGTGTGAGCAGAATTTTATGATTTTGGTTTTCAAAGCATGTCTCGCTATTTTATCCCGATGTCGTGAACAATTCAATGAAGATTTTCATTCAAAATATGCTAGTAAGGTGTTAATACCTTATTTCTCCAAGTCGGGACAGAATATATTTTGTAATAATGTACTTTTGTTCAGTTTTATACAAATTTTCTCCATAGTTCTGAATCTACTAACTTAATTCTAAATCAAGTCTTCTTACTCTTATATTATACAATTTTTTTATTATTCGAATTCTTCTATTCTTTCTACTATTCTACCGTTTCTCTCCATGTTATAAAAATTCTTTAGAAGGATGCTGGCTATAAGAAGTAATTTAACGGAAAATAATTAATAAATATATTTTACTTTGACCAATTAACGTAATATCGATTTACCTTACTGGCATTTGACACATTGCTTAAAAATATTGAAGTGAAATAAGACTGTTTTACGCAGATCAAAAGTTAATTAGCGGTGGAAAATACTAAGACTCTATTTCGATAAATATACTTCTGGTAGTTACTACGTTTTATTAATGTATGAAATAATTTTTTTCATGACAGGAAAAGTTTAAATAAATAAATAAAAAAATTATCAGTAATTCAATGGTGTTTTTTTGTTCGAGACCTGTTTCCGGCATGACGTTGGAAACGAATATGTATTGTAATAGTCATTGTAATAGTCTCTACAAGTTAAAGTTATTTTGTTATTGTCTTGAGTAGATTATATCTTTACTACTTTGAACATAAATGAAAGATTGTTCCACGTAAAAGTGTGTAATTTAAAATTAAACATTAAATTTCATAAATGAATAATATTTGTTTTTGTCATTTCAGTAAAGAACACAGAAGAAAATACAATTTAATGCAACCTTAGCAAACCACACATACGAGATTGTGAACGGAAAAATAGGTTATTATTGATTTGAAAAAGATTTGAAACTGAATAAACCAAATGAGGTAGATGATAAGGCCTCCATTAAAAGGTAAGTACCTTATTAAAAATATGTTTTCAATTAAACATAGTTTCTGCAAATCTGAAAAATAAACAAACAAATAAACAAAATTATATGAATTTAGGTTTTCATTATTGGATAGATTAATTCAAGAGAAACTTAGAAATATTTACTGAAAATTACCTGATGTGTTACGGTCAATATCGAGGAAGTCTGAAAAAATTAGATTGAGTGAAATAAAAGAAAACAACCTATGGTGACATTGTTTTACTGAAAAAGTATTATAATAAAATCGACAAGCATATTTGCGCATATTACGTAACATTCGTGCGACAGCATATGTGTACAGATCACATATTATTCATGATAAACATTTTATTATCTAAAAAAACAATTTTTCATCTGTTATTTTAGACCACATTGTGCAAAACCATTTTAATTTTTATCATCTTTCTTACCTTATATAGATTTAATTTGCTTTTTTGTACGGCAATTTTCTAATAAATAGTTTAAAAGTTAAGACACGGTCTACAATTAATCAAAATTATGCGCGCGAACTTTTAAACTTTGACATGGGACGCCTGAAAAATCGGGATCGCAGCGTGGCAACGGGTCGCAAGATAGTTATATAACATTAAAACCAGCGATTCAATCTTTATGGAATAAGCAGTTTACAGCCCTGATATACATTTAAGTTGGGTGTCAGATGTTATATGGTAATTGTAATTTTGCTTTGTCGACTTCAAAAGCTATCCGATTGAATTAAACTATCAGATGGGATTTCATATTTATATAAGTGGTTAACTATTCATATTTTTTAAGGTTTAATTGTGTACAATTATCTATAAATAAATATTTACTGGGGCTTGAAAATAATTTGAAGCAATTTTTGCAATAAGTGAAGTGGAATTACTTGTTACTAAATACGTTTGATTTTTTGAGCCGATGGATGATCAAATTATTTGAAAAATATTTATAAATAAATTTTGGTTGATGTTAAACATAGCTATTTCTTTTGTACGGATAATTATTGATTTTTGAGGTACTTTACTTAAAGAAAATTTGAGTATATTTTTAGGAAAATATGAGCAAAAGTCACAGTAATTATACCCGCGTGGACCTAAAACTATTTTCATCTTGGAAATGTCTTTTTATTAAAAGGTAGTTAAACTTAAAAAAACCAAAGTGTTTAAAAATTCGTTCATATGACTTTTAATACCGTAAAGTATTAGTTAATTTTGATAAAATAGTATTAAATACCGTAATATTTTTAAAAATATATGCTAGTTGCAATATTATTGCAGTATTCAAATTATATTGATATGAAAATAATTGTTTGAAGTTAACGCTTATCCAAATACTTTATACTATGCTAAATATTTTGGCAGTATAATTAAAATAATTTCTATTTATTCTGTAGTTATACATCTTTAATTAATTTACACATTTATATAATACCAGTCAGTATAATATTCTTTAGAATGTATTTTGCAATAATCAGAGTAGTATAGTGACACAATGAAGAATTTAAGTAATTAGTGATTTGATAAAGAAGTTGTTTACTCGAGAAGCAGCAGCAGCTTGCGACACCCTGAGATTTTCGTTTCCTACCTAGGTAAAGATTTCACTTTTTTAAGGGAAACTAATATTTCTCTGAGATGAAAATTTTCGCATATATTGGTAGTACACAAAACATTCTATTATAGTTTGGTGAAGATCGGTCTATTCCTTAAAAAGTTGTTATCTATCAATGATACAAAGAAAAACACTTTTGTATTTAAACTATTAGGAAATACAATTCAATCTTTTTTCACATTTACTACCAATTTTCCTTATTATTTTTTTTGTAACTACAAAGATTAAAGCAAGTAACCTGTGCATTTTATTGAAACCTCAATTTAATATATTTTAATTTAACCACCTGAAATCTTCTCAGAAAACTCTCAAAATTGTCTACCTCGTATCATAAAGCAAATTTTGTAATCTTCCTAAATACCAATTCGAAAACGTCTATTTGATTCCAGCAGTAAGGCTTCGTTCAAATTGCTATCTAAAACAAAATGGTAAACCGTGAAAATAGATTCCTTTCATTCCATGGTGACGAGAAAAGTCGATAAAATTCCTTAAATCCTCTCTTTGGTGTAACAAACTGAAAATGACTTTTCTCGGCGTAGAGCGGGCGGTGTTTGCCAACGACTCTTACACACAGATGACTTCGTGGAAATTTCGGAAACTTTATTTGTCAGATTCCAAAGTCAATCTTGTCGTATCCGATGGAGTAAAATAAGTCTATCGGTTCCAGGAATGCGAATATTTAACTCACGACAGTTGAGTTTTGTAAGCCCACTAGCTGTTAAAAAGGCTCTGTGTAAATTCGATAATATCCAGACTTTCGTATGCTGAATTAGATAGCTATCAGTTTTTCAAATTTGCGGATGGAACACATATATTGCCTTTATTTGATTATGAGTTATTGAAGCAAAACTTTTTTTTAATCGTATTTACGCACTTCCTCTGAGCATTGAACGAAACTGAACCGTTAGATTCGGGTCGGTGACGCTGAATAGGATAAACTCGGATCCCTTCGCCTACCAGTATTTGTCAAATTAGAAATAATAATATTTATCCACCCATACATTCACAAAGATGCGTAAACTAACTAAAACACTGCAGTGCTCAATCAATTGATCACTTTTCATAATTTTTGAATCTGGAACTCGCCTGACCGATGCCAAAGAGAGCCATGCTTATTCGATTCACCGTCATCGACTTTATATATATATATATATATATATATATATATATATTTGTATATATATATATATATATATATATATATATATATATATTTGTATATATATATATATATATATATATATATATATGTATATATATATATATATATATATATACTAAAACACTACAGTGCTCAATCAATTGATCACTTTTCATCATTTTTGAATCTGAAACTCGCCTGACCGATGCCGAAGGGAGCCATGTTTATTCGATTCAGCGTCACCGACCCGAATCTAACGGTTCAGTTTCGTTCACTGCACAGAGGAAGTGAATAAATGCGCTTAAAAAGTTTTCGCTTCAAAAACTTACAATCAAACAAATGCAATATATATGTTCTATCCGCGAATTTGAAAAGTGATAACTATCTAATTCAGTATATGAAAGTCTGGATATTATCGAATTTACACAGAACCATCTTAACAACTAATGTGTTTACAAAACTCAACTGTCGTAAGTTAAATATTTGAGTTCCTGGAACCGGCAGATTTATTTTACTCCATTGGATACAACAAGGTTGACTTCGGAATCTGACAAATAAATAAAGTTTCCGAAATTTCCACGAAGTCATCTGTGTGTAAGTGTCGTTGACAAACACCGCCCGGTCTACGTCGAAAAGTTTGCTGACGACTAGCTTTGCCATTTTCAGTTCGTTACACCGAAGAGAGAATTTAAGGAATTGTATTGACTTTTATTCTCTCCGTGGAACGAAAGTAATGCAGTAAGGAATCTATTTTTACAGTTTACCATTTTTTTTAGATAGCAATTTGAACGAAACCTTACTACTGGGATCAAACAGAAGTTTAGGAATCAATTTATATTTGAGAAGGGTACAATATTTTCTTTATGAGATGAGGTAGACAATTTTGACAGTAAATATTTCCGCTGATTAAGTTAAAAATGTTAACTTGAGGTTTGAATAAAATACAGAGATTACTTGGTGTAATCTTTTGTAATTACGAAAAAATAATAATGAAAATTGGCAGTTAATGTGAACAAAACCTTATCTCTAAAGTATATTTCAATTATATTTATTAATAGTTCAAATACGAAAGTGTTTTAATTCATATCATTGACGCATAACAGAATTTACGGAACAGGCCGATCTTCACTAAATTTTCTATACTAATAGAATGTATTGGGTACTAACAATATATGTAATAATTTTCATCTCAGAGAAACGCAAGTTTTTCTCAAAAAAGTTAAATCTTTACCTAGGTAGAAAAGGAAAATCTTAGGGTGTCGCTACAAAGTGCTGCTGCTTCTCAAATAAACAACTTCTTTATCAAACCACTAATTACTTTATTTTTTTATTGATTCGCTATGCTATTCTTATTAGTGCAAAATACAATCTAAAGAATAAAAAAATTGGTAAAATGTATAAATCAATTAAAGTATGTGAAACTACGAAATAAGTAGAAGTTATTTTAATTAAATGGCCGAAATATGTACCTTCTTTAGTAACAGAGATTCTTATGTGATTTTATAAGTCCTTGGATACAGATTCAGCATAGTATCAAATATTTGGATCAGCGTTGACTTCAAACATTTATTTTCCTATCAATATAATTTGAATATCGTTATAATATTAAAACAAGTATATATTTATAAAAATAATACTATATTTAATACTATTATAATTTATCAAAATTAACTAATACTTCACTATATCTAAAGTCATATGAACGAATTTTTAATCAATTTTGTTTTCTAAGTTTAAAATAACTTTTAATAAAGACATTTCTAACATCACAATTTACTCATATACTGTCTTCTAAGCATTGATATTTTAGATCCACGCAGGTATAATTACTGTGACTTTTGCTCATATTCTCCTAAAAATATATTCAAATTTTCTTTAAGTAAAATGCCTCAGAAATCAATAATTATCGATATAAAAGAAATAGCTATTTTTAACATTAACCAAAATTATTTTGAATACTTTTGAATTAATTTGCTCGTCGATCGACTCAAAAAAATCAATCGTGTTTAGTAAGGAGAAATCCTACTTTTCAATTTTGGATAGCTTAAACTATTTTAGCCAACTAAACTCTCTTGGTTTTTCCTTCTAAACCCTGCTGCATATCCTTCTAAACTGCTGCATACATTTTTTTCAATATATAATATATGCAGGTTTTGTAATTTTTTCCATCAATAATTTTAATCATATTCGTCATATTTTTGTAAGCTTTCCAGTTTAGTTTATTTTATATTTTTATTTTAAATTGTTTCTACAAATCGTCGTTGTATTGAACAATACACGATATATTTTATTACTTGATGGTTCAGATGACCAGAAGAGATTTCTGCTTTAGCAATAAGGCTACCTTATATATTTGAAAATTGAACCGATAGCTTTTGAAGTAAACAAGAAAAATTAAAATTACCATATAACATCTGATTCCTAAACTTTAATATATATCAGGGCTGTATACTGCTTGTGCCATTAAGATTCAATCGCTGGTTTTATGTTAAATAAACTATCTAACGACTCGCTGCCCCGCTGCAGCCCCGATTTTTTACGTATCCCATATCAAAGTTTAAAAGTTCGCGCGCATAATTTTGATTACTTGTAAATACAGTCATAACCAAATTCTATCCTCATAATATATTATAAAATATGACTTAAGTTATAGGTAGCCCAAAAAAGTTATGAGATAAAAAATATCAAAAAAAGGAGACTAATATGTAAATATACACAATTTTGAGAACAGAATAAAAATTCCTACCGAAAAATCTTACATAAGAAAAACATAATACAATGACTAGGTCTTTTTGGATTTGAAAAATGTCACTGTTTTCCAGAATGAAGTGACTAACACCCGCAACTATTTGAAATACAAAATTAAGACCAAACATAATATATGTACACAAATATACCAAGAGCGTGTTCTAAAACGTATAACACAATAATGATAACATAACATTTATAGTAAATTAAAACAATATTATAGCCTAAATTAGTACTATGGGATAGTATCTAATCTTATAATTTGTTAGTGATAACTCAAGGAAACAACAGTATTTTTGTAATTTTCTTTTGCGCACGAAGTCATTTTAGATTTATCCCAAACCGAATCAATTCAATTTTCGAATTAATTTTTGTTTATTCAGGATAAACAATAATATAATCACATGAAAAAATAATACCGAAACTGAATAAAAAAAATAAGTTTATCCCGAATACTAAAATAGTTACCTCTTTAAAAAAAATGTAGTAAGTTTGATTTTAGTGGTATATATAATACCGTGTATCTCGAGTTCCCAAACCCGAGCGTAGGGGCTGTATAGAACACAAATATTTCTCCCCTTTATAATTCGGACACGATCTTACTTCTTTAAAAAAATGGAACTGAAATAAATTACTATGTACCGGTTTAAGTACATAGACTACATTAGAGCAGTCTACGTGAATGAATTCTCGAGTAGAAGCTAGTTTAAGAATAATTAAATTTCAAACACCTTCGTTGCATTAAGTTTTACTCACACCCATTTTGACAACAATGCCACTTCGGTTTCGGCGTTGCCACATACATTGCCGTCTGGTGCAATGTATTACCAATAGTGCTTGCACGGGCCCTCACAGCGGTCAGACGGAGAGTGTGCAGACTAATGGGAATAAGTACGTACTTGTGCAGAAAGATAGGTCGCGAAGCTGTTAATGTGTTTTATTCTTAATTTTTCTAGTTGTATTTTATTTTTCAGACAAAACGTCAATGTGTCTAAATTAGAAGGAGTAGCTGAAAATTTAAATGAACCCTTCCTTCAAATTATATTGTATTAATTTAAAGATGACGCTGAATTCAATAAAACTTTATCTAATATATTGGAACATGATATAGGTTCAAGGTACCCATTGTCAGAACATATTCTTTGTAAAGTTTTCACCTATGGATCTCATATAGAATTTTTTTTTAATTATAGTAGTGAGGATATTTTATACATAGTGAAGAAAATCTTATTTTTATATCTATGAAAGACCACTATCACAAAACTGCCATGATTCTTCAAAAAACACTTTTATATAATATTATTTCATATATTTTTATTTATAAAATATTCAACACACTATTTATGTCATAATAATGCAATTCATTTTTCACTGGCGTATAAATTTACCACAAAAACCAATATTGATGATCTAAAATAGTGAAGGTCTTTAATTGTGAATATAAAGTAAATTGAAGTTGAAGACTAATTAATGAAAATATTTAAATATTCATAATTTCTCAAGTGATACATATATGAAATGACTTCGCTAATTAATACAGAGTAAGTAATTAAACCATTTTTATACATTGATGTTTATGTAGTAATATTATAATAAAATATTCTAAAATATAAAATGACGTTTATATGTGAAAAGAAAGAAATCTGAAAAAGTTTCATTAATTCCAAGTTTGACACTTAAAATAATATGACATATTAAAAATAAATCAGTGCAGTTATAGCCGAAACTAGATATCACAAAAGGTGTGCTATCAGATTATTGTTCAACAGCTTTCCTTTTATAGTCTGGAAGTATTTCTTTTTAGTTTGTCGTAATTTAATTTTTTTTTTCTGAACATACATTTTTTTTTCGTCACATAAAAATATGACACCCTTATATATTTGAAATAAAACTAACATATGATATTTTTAGTTGTAGAAACAAAATGATAAGATAAAAACATTTGAAAGAGAGTGATAAGTTATAACGTCGCAGCTAAAATATGGCATTCATAAAATGATAATTGTAGAATGTATTTCGTAACAATGGTCATCTAAAAGTTGAGCGATATCGAATAATTACATCATTTGTCATTTGACTTTTGCAGATTTTTCCCTATATTTTAATATTGTCTGTTTTTATTTTCGATCTACATAATGTAATGTCCATTGTGTTTTCAATATGATATTTTATTCTGTTGAATTTTATACATATTTCTGGTCATGGGTAAGATTTACTTTGTCGAAGTCTGCTTTGTTTTTAATTTACATATTATATAATTTTTTTGTGTCGTATTTTGCTTATTTTATTTAATTTTATATACTATTTGAAAAAGTTATTAAATTCTCATTAATTTACAGTATTTTCAACGATAATTTCTTTATCCTATAAAAGGGAAAGAAATGTTTTAACCGTAACTTTATGCTGTAAAAACTATTGTCAAAATAATTTTGTATTTCGTTGTAAAATAACATACGATACATACTTACATCAGAGCATAACATAAACTCTCTAGAACACTATAACGTTGAGTCTAGTATTGAATCTTTAAAATCAGAGTTTTTTTTCAGTTTCTAATAAACGCTTCAGTAATCTTATCTGACAAAATTATAGATTCATTTTTTAATAAATTTCATAAACAAAAAGTTACTATATTTTTAGACTTTTTCTGTATCCAATTTTATCAATAGCCTTGATTTGCCTTGATTATTTTTGCCAAAAAAGAAAATCGAAAATATTTACAAAAATAATTTGAAACATATTTAAACTTGCCTATAATTATGGACCGTGTATTAGGCTATCAAATATAAAATTAAACGACTTTAAATACTCGAACTCTTGAATCTCTATGTCTATTGTACTCTTTGGTTGATTTTATACATCAGATTGAACCTATTTTTAAATAACAAATTGTACAGTTGTTATGTTGACACTATATAACCATCAGTGGACTGAACAATATAAACCATCAGTAGTGAAAATGTTGTGTTGTCTAAATAATTGGGGGAAGAGTAATCAAAAATAAACATTTGATTTGATTAATGTAAAACCGAATAAGACTGTTGAATTAGCAAAAATATTTTTACAATTCACTCAAACAGAAGAATGAAGAAACTTACTTCCTATTTATTTTTAAATAGATTTTAAAAGTATTAAAAAATATTAAAGTTTCAAAATTTACTTTCTAACTTTCACGAACTGAATCTTACCAAAATTTCCCTTTCTCTGTTGGGTAAAATGGTATCAAGCAATATATATACTTTATGGGACGGAACACAGGTGTCAAGTGATGGGAGCAGTTATTGACCACCGGCACGTGATTTTCACATTTTCCCGTAAACGAATTTCGTTCGCTGCTTATCTGAAGGTTTTGTTCGAGCTTTCTTTGTATATATTTTTAAAGTTACCTTTTCATTCATAATTTCAGTACTTTCCTCGTGTCATGATCAAGGTCTAGAAAGAAAACTTGTTACCCTGCTTATTGCTTCGTATTTTAAAGTAATTATATTTATAGAGTCGGTTAATAGAAGCAGATGTAATAAAGAAAATGCATGTGAATTTATTACGGTTACTTACATAAAACATGAATAAAATAATTATTTCCTTAAGAGCGGCCGGTGAAAAGTTTTGAGGATAGATCAGTTGTCTTCCAGTTCAATACATTTTTCACAACTTTGATAAAAGTCTTATATCTCGTTAAAAATATTAGTTCGCATCTTTACTCTAAAAATGTTCTGCTATGTTTGCTTTTAAAGGATTTTATCTTCAAATTTTCAGCCATAAAAACCCTTTCTTAAATTACTAAAACGTAAGTAATCGTTATTATCCAAATCTGGATCATAGAATAAGTGGTTATTTCCTGGCCGGTGCTTCTTGAATATTTTCTGGAAATTGGCTGCTGCGTTATCTTGCAAATAGAATATACATTTTCTAATTTTGCCTATTCTTTGCACTACAACAGCTTGATGCAGTTTTTCAAAGGTGCAGCATAATACTCGACACTCATCGTAGTATTTTTGGCAGATAGTTGATGCAACATATCCTTTAGAAATAGCAAAAAGTGTGGCCATGAGTTTGGAAGCCGACTTTAAATTTCTTCGATGGTTTTCTCCTTAATTATCCATTACATTGACTGAAGTTATGATTCAGCAGATGATGACGGCAGTGTTTCCATATAGTTCAATTACTCAAACTTTAATGAATGAAGCTAATGACATCAAACGTTCCTTATGAACTAATTAGACCTCATTCCAATAATGACAAGTATTATATCATGTATATATGTATATATATATATATATATATATATATATATATATATAAAATATATATATATATATATATACACATATATATAATTATTCTTATTCTTAAATACCTAAGAATTTTAGGTCCATTAGTGACAATATTTTATCAAGAGATGTTTCTTTAGTCTTTTCAGCCAATTTTAGTAAAATGTCATGTTATTAATTAAAACCAGTACTAGTATTACGATTGTTTTATTATTGTACTTCCACTGAAATTCTGCAATTATGGAGTCTGTGGTAAAAATATTACTATATGCTATAATAAAGACAGAAATTCCTGGTAAATCCAATTGATTTGTTTATGTTTATTTATTAAGATAAGTACAA
The DNA here is from genome assembly GCA_039881145.1 of Druceiella hillmani. Taxonomy (NCBI): domain Eukaryota; kingdom Metazoa; phylum Arthropoda; class Insecta; order Lepidoptera; family Hepialidae; genus Druceiella; species Druceiella hillmani. Next base: position 6,017,963 of record JAYKKI010000025.1, on the reverse strand, counting down.
AGAAAGAAATATCGTCTTTTATTAGAATAGTAATTGCCCATACTTATAGGATAAACACACCCAATTGTTTCTCGAGTGTATCACACCGGGATACATAAGTCTATGCTAGTTCCTTAACAAATCAAAATAAATTGTTCTATTTTTTAAATATTATCATGACCTCTTGAATACACACGTACTAATTTAAATTATTGTACTTCAATAGAAGAATTCTATATAAAATTAATGTAATATTTAAAAAGTTGCTTTTCTTACAAGGCACAAAACTTCTTAAACAATTCTTGTGCACTGCTTGTTGCATCACTGTTTTGAACTGACTTAACGTACAGATAAAGTCTAAAATAATATTATCTCGACATAGAGGCGTAGGTTCTTACCTCCGTGTGTGGATGTCTAAATTTTGTGTAATTTTATTGATTTATAATTATCATCAAGAAATTACTTAATTAAAATAAATTCCTATTTTTAATCAACGCTTTAAATACTTTTTGCTTTGACAGAAATTGGAAGAGGACTTTGTGTTCCACCATCATTCAAATTTTTGTGTCATAAAACTTACTTTTTTTAAGAACTCTGAAACTAATATTAGTAGCAAAATCCTCCTAAGTTGTAAGTTTTTTTCAATTCCCGCTTCTATGTCATAATATTTTAAAATACTTTGGCCACGAATCTTTCAACGCTCAAACGGCAATCCTTCAAATGTTCTTGTGAAAAATAACTATCACTACATGCAAAAGATTGTAATAGTTTTGTCTACGATTTATGATGTTTCGATGATAATAATAATAATATATGACCTAGTTGAACAATTTTGTGTGAGGTAAATTTTATGAATTGAGGGCTGTATTACCTATGAGCTCCAAAAATATATTAATTCATTAAAATTTATTTTGACAGAATTCTATAAAACTTTACAATAATAATACATTTAGAGAATTATAACTTAGAAATTAACATGAGAATTACTATAAGTCTGTTCTCTCAGAAATTACTATAAGCCTATTCTCTTAAATACTTACATTGTTATGTAATCAGCTCGTCATGAGAATTTCGAGCCGGTTGCAAATACATGTTCAATTGTTGTATACATCACGTGATACCTGTGTTCCTCCCATAAAGGTTTTATACCACATAGAGATGTAATACTGCAACATAATAATACAGACGGATGAGAATTACTGAAATTCAATGAAAAGACATTATCAGCCAATGCATGAACCTTGGCCTCACTTAGGAAAATTATTATACATTTATGATGTTAAATTTACTAGAATTCTTGTTATAAGTAAATTACGGAACCAAAACTTATTTTTATAGAATACGATTTCAACAACGCAATAAAAAAACGCTAATCGGAAATCATGGAGTTTTGATTGTGTATACAGTTTACACTGAAGAAGAAATAGTAATAATAAACAGTGCACAAAAAATAAATATTTTTTATTTAATTTACACAAAAACCTATTTTCAATATTTCGAAACTATACAGCGCTATTAGGCATTATGTAGTGCAACGTCATATGTGTAACCGTACACATGACATTACACTAACAATTGAAACGAGTTATATCCTAATAAAATAAAGTATTGTAGTATTATATTTCCACGATATGATGATGTAATGCTTGATGAAAAAGAAAAAAAAATTATTTTAATTTTTAAAACCGCAAGTTCTAGAAAACTTAAGTTAACGTTAAATAAAAAACATTTCTGAAATGCATTTAAAAACATTTATATTTTTTTGTACATTGTAATAAGTGGTCAACCAGAACATGGCATTATGTTTTTCTTATAATGAGTTAATTACAAAAACTATTATGACTCTTTGCTAATTGCACACCTGAAGATGTTGTAATACAAAGAAACCTGGGTAGTAGTAAAGAATTTAAATAAAGTAGAGATAATACTACATCTCGTAGTTTCATTTAATTATGAATATTAAATTTTTACAAAATTAACACCAAATATATTCACTGTTATGACTCAAAAATTATCCCTGTCGTGAAAGGGAATGTCGTGAGTATAGTACCGCAATTCAACTTCTCTTCTCTTCTTCCTTTCATAGCTTAATAACTGTTATGGTATAGTTTCGTAGAGTTAACAGTTTACGGCCTATTTATGATAATTTATTACATTATCTGCTCAAAAATGTTGTCCACAAATTTTTTTTTCTCGCTTTTCTCTTAAATTCTTAATTTTCGAGCTAGACATAAAAGCCACCTTATAAATTAGGCAAAGATTATATTAGGAAATAAAAATAAATGAAGTATGATGTATTGGTTAATATTATTGTATTTGAAAATGTTTGAAATAATTGAAAAATTTAGTTACTTTAGAATATCTTAAACTAGGTTACTAAGTCATAATTTGTAATCAATGCATCCCTAAAAAATATATTAATATATTCCTAACCTATTTATTCTTTAATGATATATTTTAATTTACTTCTATTTCATTAAATATTCGTTTCATCTATATTTTTACGTCATAACACACACGGACATCCAGGGTGGAATAAACAGGCAATATTTAAAAGTTCCAACTTGCGGTATTCCACTTAGTTTTTAATATAATTGTTTTCCCCATTATAATCCTTTGTTTGTCGAAGATATAATTCAAATTGTAACTCTTTGTGGCATCAATTTATCAAATTAAACTTTCGATATTTATTTAAATAAAAAAATAAGTAATTAAACCGTAGGGGTTATAACTTTTCAGCCAGATATTTAAAAAAAAATAGGGTAATACTTTCATAATAAAAAATCTAGAAGAATACTTATATTTGATCGAAGCCATGAATATAAATATATTTTTAAATCAGTTGCGTTTCAATTTTTTGATAAAAATGACTAATGAAATATTTTAAAGTTTCATAATTCTTTCATTTCTTAAAAAGAAATAAATCATAATAACGTATTTTACTTTTGAATTTAAATAAAAAATCATACAAAGGTCTAAAAGAAAAATTAACAAACAAAAATGTTTATAGATTGATAGTTTATATTAATAGACACCCCTTTTTAAGTTAACTGCAAAGTCCGACATAAATTATGGACTGACAGAAATTCGAAATTAAGAACAAATTTTGAAGATATGGCAGCGCTTAACTGACGTTTCTAATTAATTTCCCGAATGAACTGGTAATAAACTTTTATTATTCTTTTGCAAAAAATGGCTATGGTCGATTTGTAAAGACAATGCGTGAAATATATTGAGCTTTGCTTCTAGCTTTTTCTTTCCCTTTGGTAATAAAAGCATGAAACAATAAAACTTATAACATCACTATGTTGTATTTTAAATGACTTATTATATAAACGTATTAAATTATATTCAATAATTTTGAAAAACATAAGTATTTTTATTCAAAAACAGAAATATCTTTGAAATTGTCTCTAAATTTACATATTTCAATGTAAAACAAAAAAGGAAAATCACGCTGTTTGACACAATTATACAAGAAGTAAACTAGTTACTGTTATATATATATATATATATATATATATATATATATATATATATACATATATATATATATCGCGCGTTCAACAAACAGCGTCTAGTTCAGATGGTTTCTTTAAAATGTCATTTCTGGCGTAATTTCATAAATACCGCTTTTATTATTTTGGATCATTGAAAATTTCACAAAATTTGTGGAAATATTTGACAAATTGTATTATTTGCATACATTTGGGGGTTTGTAACTGTATATAGTAAAATAAACCATTAGAAGAAGAACATAAATTCGGTTTCTCTGTGGGAGATCAGCATATGCGATGTGTTTTTCATAATTTCTGCATAACACGGCTATGCATTCCGAACGGATAAGCAAAAGAGGAAAACGATTTATACATTTTGTGATTTCTATGATAAGGGAAGTATCCAGAGATCACACTTTTTATTATTTTTGCTTTACCAATACTGCTATCACGACTAAAAATAAATTTCAACATCAGTCTTTTGCACTATAACTGACTGACTTTCCAAAACAAAAATTTGCCTGTACCAGAAATACCCTAGAATCCGAATATTAGTATTACATAGATAGATATCAAATATTTTGCGGTTGTTCCGGAATTTTACTCAAATACCTCGATAATCGAATCACATTTATTAACGTGATTTAAATTTATCTAGAGCAGAGACAGATTTTCTAGATCTCGATTGAAGAATTAAATTCTGTTGCAACTTGAAACAAAACTATAACATTTCGGAACTGCATCGAAATTTTTGCGACTAGATAAAATGTTTTCTCCAAAGAGAGCAGATGGAGTATTTCATAACAATATGGAAGCTGTGACGTATTTATTTAAGTTTCAATACACTTTGAAGGAATTGCTTTTAATTTTTATACCTTTGAAATATAGGTTCATAGGTATCATAATAGAAATGAAACACCATCCATGACTGTTCCTAGAGAAGTTTCATTGTTGGAAAATTTGTAGCGATTTGAGTCATTACTCTTTTGTTAGGGTTACAATTCTGAAATATTAACATATATTTTCTTTAACAGTTTGATAGCATAGACAGAAATAGCGATTATGTTAAAAAATAATTTAGTTCACTCACTCCTAGAAACACCCTTTATACAATATTCTAAATCTAGTTCATATTCTCTCTAAATAGCATTCAGATTTTATTATAATTAATTTAGCTACTAAATATATATAGGATATAAGCCGAGTAATAATGAAATATTAAAGAAAAAGAGAGTACTAAAACAAATATTTTTATTATTGTGACTCCAGTTTTATTACTCCAGAGATACCACTTCTGTACCTACTGTACAATTCCATAAATCATATTCTCTCTGTATATGATTTATGGAATTGTACATAAAAGTAGTATAGAGTATCTTGTTAAAATTTTCTGATACAACAAATCTAAAAAAAATCCTTTACTCAGCGTATGGTGTAACCACACATTGCCACTGCAATATCTTACCAACATCACGGCGTATTTGTAAAACTTGAATAAAAACCAACACATGCAGCTGGATATAAAAAAAATATAAAACGAACGGAATTTGTTTTCGGGTAAACTTAATCCACGATTTCCCATACAGGGAAGTAGTTACAAGTTTTTCCCGTTTGACAACACCAGCTTTTAACCCTTTCAGGCTTAGTCTTGATCGCTTACCTATAAGACTGAAATTCATAATTTTCGGGATATCTATCAAGATAAACTGGGTGTAAATTGTATTTGGTTAGTAAAGTGTAATTTTATTTACTTAATATTTTGAACTTATTATATTGAATATAAAACATATTCAGTTCATTTGAGGCAAAATGTCCTTAATGATTTCCAAACTTCAGAGAGACTTATATGCCACCCGTCACCTATACACCAAGAATTAGGTGTTAGTCACGAACATAAGAATCTAGATAGTGTACTTTTCGTTGATTATTGTGTACCACGTTAATAAGTAATTATTATTTGAATTTTCTGCTAAATTTTTTATTTAAGATATTTTTTAAAACCTTGTAATTCACATATGGTACTCTTTCCGGTTTTACTTAAATAAACCAATAATTCTTTACCATTATATTGTTATCTGCTATATTTACGAGTTTTAATTATACACTTGTCACTTGTTTTATAACCAACAAACCTTTAGCTATTAATAATAACAATTCGATAAAATTTATTTGCTTTTTAAATGAAATGACTAATAGAGCGGCAATAGAAGTAAAATCATAGAAACCCGACGCGGGTGACAAGATTCTTAGATAATTTGTCACAAATTATGTTCAGTAGGATTTTATACATTTCTCTGCATATTTGTAGACCCAACTCAATAAACTGCTGGCTTTCATAATGACTTATCTAATTATAATGCGATAAACCGAGGTAAACTTGCATAAGATAGTATAATTAATTTCTTCAAAACATTTTGAGTAATTATTGAATGAAATTATATTCTCTATATTGCCCTTTAGATAATATAATAAAGATATATTGTATGCAAAAATAATAAAAAATATATTAAAAAGCACATCAAAATTTACTCTGCCCTAAAGTGTCAAATCGAAGCTTTCAGGAAAACGTTTTCCTTATTGCATTTACTTACTCGATTGTTTGAATACTCCGCGCGCTAACAGACGTGACGATACGTTACAAAGCTGCGTCTTTCAAAGTGATAGCTTGTGTTATGCTCGAAGAAATTGAGGTTGTTCAGTGATAGTGTGCGTAGGATTAAACAACCCGCAGATTTAGTATGTTTATGTTACCGTTTTACATATTTAATTTTGAAGCAAAATGAATCATTTTTGTTTTTTTTGTTACTTATTGTTAAAAGTTTTACTTAATCAACAGGTACAGAAAAGTAATGTTAATCAGAGACGGAGATTGTCCGAAACAGTATCAATAGATAGGAATCCTAAGCAGTTAAAGATGTATCAAAATTATGTATTCATAAATTACATGATCACTTTCAGAGAATTTATGACAGGAGATAAAGTGAAAAAATTTATTTGGTGTTCGACAAAGATTTCACATTTTGCTGTAAATCAATTTTCTTCACCAGTTATTAGAGATATTCCTAGAAAATGTTTGATTTACCCATTTTATTCATAACTTAAGGGTTTTTAGTATAAATTTTCATACTTAATAACCTATGATAAATAGACAGAGCGAAGAGAAATCTTACATTTGAGTAGTGCAGGGTGGATGTATTGTATGTATGTATACATGAATGTGTGTACGTGTACATGCATGACAATAAATTCTGTATTGCCATGAACGTTCGTTATCCAGTTTCTCGATTTAAGTTCTGTTTTCACGAAACATTCGCCATCTTAAGCTGCTATTTTAAAAATTACGAAAGAAATATTTTATAGAAAATTTTAAATATTAAGTGAAATTAAAATAATTGAAGAATATACTATGTATGTAAAATACATACGATATCATACTACACACAAACACACGACTTAAAGATTCCCATTTTTACTACAATTTGTTTATGTACAATAAGATCAGTATTTATTTCGGAAAGAAAATCCTGTAATATTGGAATTTTTCAATGTTTTACTCATGGTACTAAAATAATACGTTCTTACTGAAAAAATTAGAGTAACGCTAAAACATTGTAAGTTTTTAAAAACGAATATCCCTGCTTATATTATCGCAATTACCTTCAAAATAGTGAAAAAAACTAATATTTGCCTTTTATAAAAATACAATGAAGCATTGAATATGACGATTGCAATGTGGTGGTTACAATATGCGTGATAAACTTTGCCAAATCAATATTTTAATTAATTATAAAGACAAAAGTATTTTAGTGACATTTAATAATAAATGAAATATTTTACCATTTGAATGCAAATATAACTTTCCTTGAGAAAAAGAATTGCTTCAAGAAAGTAATTTTTGGTACATAATGCTGTATTTTTATTTCGTTCGTACGTCAACAATTTTCCTTCCTATGACATTTCGTAATTTCGTCACAATTTCAGATATGCCACACAGACCTTTTTTTAAAATTGTGTGTACAATATCTCATTACTTCCCAGAGCCAATATCGTTTTATTCTTAACTGTACCTAGTTAGTTATTGAAATTCATTTTGGTTAATGTAAAATAAGTCAGAAATAAGTTGAATACAAATCATATGCTGCCAAGTCTTCACCCATGTTAGCAAAAAATGGCGTAATTGTACAAATACAAAAAGTTTTTGTTTCGTATGATTTAGTTCTTAAAAATATGAATAATTGTCTATATAAAATATCGTACTATCTATATAAAATATTCTTCATAAAATTTTGCTGTGCCGTAGAAGTATGAAAGAGAGACAAATCTACAAAAGAAATGAATTGTCATTTATATATTTATAAACATCCAATAATTACGGGCAATTATTTATAATGAGTAAACGAAATTCAATTGAAATTAAAATTAATTTATTTTTTATCTTCGTCAGGTATAAAAATGAGACAAAAAAACTTCATTTGAAGAAAGTAATTTTTGTATGAAACTTCAATTTTTAAATTTGTTTCAATTGCGGAGTTTTTAATTCTTGCACAATGTTTAAGTAACATTTTTCAACATACTCTATGCCTGCGAACTGACCAAACTTGGGATTCAGACTGAATTTACAAAGATAATGTAATTTTATCCTTATCTGAAATTTCTGTGGTTATGAAAAAGGGTGGCTCAATTTTTCAGTTCTGGCAGGTATAACTTTATTTCCATTAACACATCTAAGCTGCTAACATTTTGATTGTTACAAAAAGTAATGTAATTGATTTAATTACTCTAAATACAGAGTAAACCAAATAAATTCACTCTTTTGTGTGTTTTGTTAAAAAAGCAAAATGTATTATTAAACCAATCGTTAGCAGAGACAAATGAGTCATTAAGTTAGAGTCCAGTATAGCTACCCTTTTTTTAAATTGCTCATATAAACAGTCTCAATGACAAATATATTTGTTGAAAATTGACGTCCTCTGAAACATTCATAACCTAATACTTCCGCAATTACGTTCCTTTGGTCACAAACCTTGGAAAGTATTATGCATATATATATATATATATATATATATATATATATTTAGCATTGTATATTGAAGTTATCGCCTACAATCCACTTACTTACGGTTTTATCCATTTGAAATTACAAAAGTTTAAGAGATAAGTATACCAGACTGGCGGAAAATAAACTATTATCATTGGACCCCGTTGAGTGAGTGCTTTTTGTTACAGTTTTATTTTTTCATTTTAAAAGAGCTGTTAGTTTTTTTCAGAATTGCATGGTAATCTCCAATTTTCGAGAATTTACATACTTTTATAAAGGTAAGTTTTGCATTCAGAGTGTATAAGTTATATCCTTATATATTTTTATATAAAAAGATGTTAGTATAGCTAGTGAAGGATACAAAAACTGTATTTAATATAACTCGAAAATTCGAGAGCCTACTAAAATGGCAGTTTTTATTAACACTAATAATTTTAAATTGTCTTAGTTTTACATATAATAGTATATGATTTTCAGTTAATTTTTGAAATATTTATATACATATGAAGTACGTATTACTATATGCACATATTTTCTAAGTGATAATTTATATTTAATAATTTTTTAAACTTTACTTTCATTTTGATGGTAAGACGATGCTGAAAACGTAACATCAATTATCAATTATTCTAAAAATTTCTTCGTAACAAAGACTTTTACGTAATGTTAAAAATAGAGTTGCATGTAAAATATGGTAAAAATCGAGTTACTCATAGTTAATCGCATTCCTAGTGCAATTTTCTTTTATTCAGATTTTAAAATTATAAACTATAAATTAAAAAAAAAATAGTTCCATATTTATTGCAATTTTTAGCCGTTCTGTAATGTACGAGTATAATATATTCTTAATTGCACGTTTTTACAAATGTACCATAGGCAAACAATTTTTCTTATATTTCAATATAAACACAAAATATATGTATTACATAGTTGATATGTATTGCTTAGCAAAAAATTATTACAAAATTTAATAGACATTTTTTTATCACTTCCTCAGTTTATTAATCTACGACGGATGGATCAATGAAAAAAAATATAAGCCGTCATGTGATGTGAAACGTCACAACCGTCATGTGATGTGATGCCTGACAGATGTGAAACATCAAATTTTTTCCACTATCACTCTTAATTTTCACCATTTTAAATTAATATTTGCTTTTAACCTTTTAAGACACTTTAATGCAATACACCGATGTAAATGAGTAAATTATAAGTATTAGTAAATAAGAAATAAAGCTAATACACTAACACATACGTAAAGTAGCGTGTGTCTTGTGTTTTTAGAGAGAAGTGTTAAGTCGGAAAGAGCCGACTAGACACTAAATTGACCGAATGGTACGTCGCGACGTGCCACCGGAACCCTTAAAACGTTCCGATTATCCCATCTAAACACACCTTTAGATATTTCACATAAAAATAATCAATGCTCTCATAAGGATTTTATTGCTCGCCTTTTGATATAAAAGAATATGAAATATCCTGTTATATAAACAAAGTCATTTGTAAGACATTCATGTTTCCACTTATTTCCTTTTTAAAAGGTCAATACGAATATTTTTTTTTATCTATTCAACCAATATTTATGAAAATAAATATAAGTACGTATGTAATACAACTACGTAAGTATAGGTAAAAATTCATGGAATTTTAAAGCACAGTGGGAATAAACGCAACACCAAAATTATATTAATATATTTGCTTTCTATCAAAAAATATTCGCATCTAATGGACAATTTTTTTTGTTTTGCTATGAAAAACATTTATTTACCCATTTAAGAAGAAGGAAAAAATATATCGTCCAAGGCAAATAATGACTTTAATATTCGATATCAAGCGCAACGTAGATAACAGAAAAAGATCGATCTGTTAGTGATTGAAAAAAATAAAACGTGCTACATTTAAATATTTAACGCGCACAGACTACGAAAATTGGGGGGCCGCTAGATCTTCTCCAATCCAAACGTCACGATTTAAAATGACCTATGAACAAAACACGATTGAACACGACACGAATCGATTGAATATATTTAGTCAGTGGCATGCCCCTCTTGACGTATGCGTTAAGTTGATTGAAAGTTGGCTACACAATTCGGCAGTTATCGACGACAGACTCTTCACTTATAAGAGTCATCCATCTGCTTCGCATATAACACACTTATCAGGGAAAAAAATTAAATCAATATATTCCCCACACTACTGCCATTTTAACGATTACAACATTGTAGAGTAGATGAAAATATTATATCATTTCCATTTCGCATCACTTATGAATTCGTTTTGTTTCTTCTCTGAGTGAAAAGCAACTTTTAGACTAAAAATTCTTTAGTATTCAGCTCCCAGCTGCTGACCAGCAAATGAGCCAGCCATCTTATCATAAAAAGTAATTTAATGTCGCATCGTATCAAGTAACGTATATCAATTGACATTTAGCTCTATTCTGTGTTTTTTAAATATAATTAAATCAATGTACAACCAAAAGGCATAATTGAATATTAATCCTAACTAGTATAATCTTATGAAGTTATAATGTATTTTTTTAAAACATTTAAACATGAATACTGAAGATAAAATCAATTCAATTGGAATTTTCAAAATAACGTGAAAACCGAATGCCTGGTACATATGATTGGAATATATTGAATAACGTGTTACTATTGACGTAATTAAATTTTCACTTCATTTCTTTATAAAAGAAATTTCTTTACGTCATATAATTAAATATTTCTGTATATATAGTTACATGACTATATTAATGTCATAACATTAATTAGAAGAAAGATCTTAATAATTCGTTAGTTTTTCTATACATTTGTTCACGGGCACATTTTCTTTCAAGAGTCCTACGTTGGTTTACAAAGTGAAGGAACCCGTAAATTGGAATGTAGGTATTATTCGTTAGATAATACAGAAGTGGCACCTGTTACATTACAATATCATAATTGAACAAGACCAGTTAAGACCTAACAAAAGCAATATTGACATTTAAGGTCCATAAATATTTACTATCCCATATGTCATTCAAGCATCTACAATAATATAGCCTTAATGGAATAAAAATAACAATGCTTTTGCCCCTTGAGGTAACAAAAAATTTTCGCGCGCAATGATAATTCAGCAAGGAAAGCATCAATATACGAGTACTTGAAGATAATATTTGGAATCTTGAACCGAACGAGATTTTCAACTAGAATGAGTTTAAGAGTACTATTATAGCTTCGTTTTGTTAACTATAATATTTTTTAACATAATGATCAATCGCTTTCGTGCCATCTATTTTCCATATTTAGAAAAAACAAATCTTAATCGCTTCCTTTTTCATTTGTCCTTGACGAGAACAAATTTAATTATATTCAGCAAATATAATTAATTTTTTAACACAGTTATGATTAATCCATAAAAATCATAACTGTGTTAAAAAATTAAATTTAATGTAAGATATGTGTTACAAAAATGTCACTATTATCATCTTATACTCAAATTCAACTAATGGGGACATTCAATTACCTGGCTTAAATTAGGTGCAAGAACTGGATGTTTCTGTCATGAATTAAATTTATTCAATGATTTAAATTACTTCTTTATAGCACCTATTTGCAAAAACATTCCTTTTCAAAAATTCAATTACGAATGATCTATTAATTTTAATTGGCTACGAAACTATTCGTTTCTAGATGTTCTTTATATAACAAAAAAGTCCTATAATAAGTACTCTCGTTTGCTCTATTGATCTTGAAAATATATGCACGAAAATAATAATGGGTAAAAAATGAAACAAAAACTATTAAACCACAAAATATTACGAGTACTAATTGATACTCAACTCGTGCACCAATTATGCAATTCAAGGCTGAAAACTTAGGTCAAAATCCAAACAAATGTGTTACTCGCTTTGCCCACAAACTTGTAGTTTGTGGGAGAAATAGTCGTAAAAGTTGAATAAAATCAAATACATATCGGCTTTAAAAAAAAAGTAAAGCAAATGGAACTTGTTTTTGCGAAAATACTTTTTAAAAATTTCCCGTGCACAGAAGTAGTTACAAGTTTTCCCTGTTTAACTGCCGTGGCGTCTAGCACTTTGACACCAGGTTCGCTGGTCTCCCTGTCAATATTATTTGATATATTTACGTCATTGTGAATGATTTATAGCTTCAATCAAAACATTATCTGCAAAATGTGTGTATTAATTTGTCTATCTCTTAATATAATCGGGAAATTGCAGTAAATATCGTTTTCTTTCTAAAATTAAATAAGTCAAAGCATAATTGTTTTTAATTGGTTATCATTTGTTTAGATATCGCCTTGCTCAAATACCTCGTAACGATCTCTCAGTTCTTATTTGTTTTAGAGTATATATATATATATATATATATATATATATATACAAACTGAAAACAAACTGAAAACAAAAATAAATTATATCATAAAATATCCTCATTTATTAGCAAAATAAGAATAATATGTACCTTTTTTGTCTTCACAAGTTACAAAAATAAAAAATTGTAGCAAGAAATATCTGCTATGCAAAATTAACATAAGGAAAATTAGTTCAACGAAAATTACATTTTCAGAAATTTTTTTGTGACTTACTTTTGTTATATATCGGTTCTATTTTATGTTAATAATACGTATTCAAAATTAACGACGAATATTTCGTATGACAATTTATTTATTAAGACTGTATTCTTATTCAGTAAGACAAGATTTTGATTAAATTGATTACCATGTATTTTCTAAGAACAACATTTTTGTAGCCTGGTTGCAAGTTCTTTTAATTAAACTACAGGTCTTAACGTTATTAAATAGCTTGCTCGTGGCACCCACGTATGCAAAAAGTTATAAATCCTATCTATATAAAAGTAGTATGCAATCTTTGTAAAATTTTATCATTTATCAAGAGGAGTCGAAACTAAAGTGAACAGAAAATTGTATTCCGGAATTTTTTTTTGGTTTAGGCTATTGTCCATATTGTTGTTAGTAAAATTAAATAAGTTTAAGTCTAAAAACCAATTTTAGTTCATAGTTATACATGTCATAATTATACATATGAAATTAGGTTTGGAAGTGATAACACAAACAGGGTTTCTACTCCCGCCTATTATGAAATACGTGTACCTAATATTAATCAAGTGTCTAAGCTTGATGTAATTGTGAATATTCATCAACTGTAAATTTACGTGTTTCATTATAAGTAATATATATATATATATATATATATATATATATATATATATATATATATATATGTATACAGCAAGAAATTAAAATAACATATTCGTACGTCTCCAAAAACATTTTTCATGTAATTATAAATATTTTTAGCGACTTAATTAATAAATTTTTAAGGTTATGTTCACAAAATGAAATCTTAAAAATTATTTTATTTTAGTTGTATTAACGGCCAGTCCAACACACGGCTTGCTTTTTGCAAAGGCATATTCGTAAGAGACGTTTAAAAGCATTAGTCAATTGTCTCGATTAACTGACAAATACTGTCGGTATTTATTAGTTATTTGACTCGATCGACTGCGTAATGGAGCAAACTTACTAATAATAAATCATCATTTCCATATTGAATTATTAGCGTCTGTCATTTGTTAGCCCATCTTCCTGGTTACGAAATAAATGCAAAATCTAGTAAAAGGAGAAACTATATTCTTTATTATGCGGTATCAAATTTACGCGGGAACGAAAAATTGATTTCTTAATTATTTAATGCAACATTTTATTTTCATTGATAAAATTTGATTTTACAAATATATACAAGCTTATTTCTATTGTTTTATTGAGAAAAAAATGTTACTACCATTAGTATTGTATCCTATTGTCATTTAAATGGCATCACTAAAACTGCCATCATCAAAAAATATATCATGCTAAATAAAAAAGGAAATTAATTTAAACAATTTTTGAAAGAATCTTCTTGTCAGGGGTCTTTTAAATTGAAAACCATGAGCAGCAAATATCACCTTCAACGAAGTATAAACCCGTCAACATCATTATACCATACCCCTTGTTACTTAAGTGCTCTATTTTAGAAATAAGACATTCCGAAATCATTTTTCTTAACGTTTACGAGTATTACGTTTCAAATTTTATTTACTCATAAGTCCCAAATTTTAAATATCCATCGCCTTAGTTCAAGCCTCTTATCATTAATTTGCTCTATCAAGTAGTTACTGCTTGTCAATATCAATTTAAAAATAAACCATTTTTCAACAACCGTCTCATATAACCATGGGGATGTGTCATGTGTATCATTTGGCCAATTCTATTATTTATAAATTTTGGAGTTGGGTGGCAGAAATTTCTTGCGATACACTATTAACCATATCAGAATTCAATTAAGGTGAAAATTGAAAGCATCCCTCTGGTATATTCTTATAAATGAGAACTAAGTAGAATGTGTTGTTTTCGATATAGACGAGAGATATCCATTATCAAGCACGACATACGGATTTCATTATGTGCAGGCCGCATTCAGAGATTCCAGTTAAGTACATTGTTCATTTCATACAATCCCACTAGTTTTCAACATAAATAAGAAACTTAAAATCAATATTGATTTACTGAGACAATTTTGAGCAACAACCTCTTACAGAAACCAAAATTATGTATAAAAAGTGTTTTTGAAACCTAGACATGCGTTATAGGAAAATTAAAACAATAAATCTAGATGTTATATTTTTTGTAACATTCAAAATAATATGTGTCGCCAACCACAAAAGCAAAATTTACCAAAGTGCTTTACTGAATTTCTATGATAAAAATGCCTTTGGCCCTGATAATTTCCATTTTTTTTCTTACCTTGACTTTTGGTACTAACGTGAATAATTTTAATATTTCATAGATTTTAAGAAAAAGAAACAAAATTTGGAATTTTTTAAATTATTTAATAAACTGGAATGATATTTACACAGATTGTTGAGATATGCAAGGTAAATTATTAAGAAGAACCTGTAGTGATATAATTAGAAAAACATGTAAATTATTTTATTTAAAAAAAATTCTGGAGCTTTCATAAACAACATGGACACTTTTTATGTTTTTTTATTGCATCTTATTATGCTTTATGTAAGTACATTTTTGAAGAGCTGATTTATTTGGTTCAATATGGTCAATAAATTAAGTTTTAGCTAATAGATTATCAAAACGAATATAAGTAAGCAATAATTATTAAACAACTAAGTTATTAAAGAAAATATGGCTGAATTAGATATTATTGAAAACAAAAAATCAATTTTTTTATGTAAGGTAACCTAATCCTGGTCACTAACTTCACGTGCTACAATGCTAAAGGTAATTTAGTTTTTAAACCTGCAAAGCTTTTCGCACTGTTGGAGAATTATGGACACATCCACAATAATATAAACATTTTAATGTAATATGTGTAAACAAGTGTTTCCACATATGCCATCCCATTATATCAGGGTGCATTTATATTATGCTAAATGACTATGAACGGCTAAACCTGGGTAATGCAAATTAAATCTGCATTTATGTTTTGTCAAAAATACGGTTCAAAGTAATATTTGTAATTATTACCTTTAGTCGCAAAATACACCAAAAATATTTATATGATAGCGTTTATATTGAAACGTCAAACGAATAACACATGAATTAATTGCGTTTTGTTACGAAATTGTGCTGATTGTCAATTACCGATAACGTGGCTTAAAAGAAAAAAATGTTTCCCAATTTTTTTTCCAAAGACTCTGATGTGGGTTATGTTTATTGTTGCATATTAGTATCTTATTTTTGACCATATTTTAAGTATACAGATGTCTCAGCAACTGCCACTTATTCCTAGAATTTGAACCCAATGAAGCTATACAAGCTAAAAGAGAGCCGGTATCATTCTTCGGTCAACTGTGGGCGAAGAAGCAGGAAAATAGTCATCGCACCTAGCACTGATTTAGTAAAAGATTGTTGTTCTAAGAAATCTGGGACGTTCACAAACTTACATAAAAAGGTAATTAAAAAAAACACTTATAATAACTTATATTATGTAATACAAACAAATTAGGGTTTCAATTAAAAAAATAAAAAGGTCATTTTTATTTCTTCGCATTTTTTCCCGTATTTAATTATGAAATTCTATATTTACATAATTTTTTTCAATATCTGCCTCTCACAAAAGAGAAAAACGTTTTGTAACACTAAGCGTACTTATTCGCTGTTATTTTGGCCTATACCACCTCCTTTCATGCAGCTGAAGCTACCGTACGGAAGGGAAACAGTGGTAACCACAAATTAGACAATATTTAATGAACGCACGGTGCGCTAATAAAATTATTTTCAACATAAACATTCCTTATATACTATACGTAAACTTAATTTACATATTCTTATATTATTTTATTGTTAAGTAGACATCTGAGAATAGCAAAAAAGTAACTTAATTAATGAACAGGCCAATTATAATGTATTTCTGAGCTCATTTATACCGCATAGGTGCTTCCTTTGGAACATTGGCGGTTTCTCGTTTATAACAATTACCATAATTTTTTTAAAATTATTTCACTATTATTTTATTGTTAAATAGATATATAAGAATAGAAAAAAAGTTACTTTATTAGGGAACACGCCAATTATAATGTATTTCTGAGCTCATTTATACCGCATAGGTGCTTCCTTTGGAACATTGGCGGTTTCTCGTTTATAACAATTATCATCATTTTTTTAAAATTATTTCGCTAATATTTCATTGTTAAATAGATATATAAGAATAGAAAAAAAGTTACTTTATTAGGGAACACGCCAATTATAATGTATTTCTGAGCTCATTTATACCGCATAGGTGCTTCCATTGGAACATTGGCGGTTTCTCGTTTATAACAATTATCATAATTTTTTTTAAATTATTTTACTATTGTTTTATTGTTAAATAGATAAATAAGAATAGAAAAAAAGTTACTTGATTAGGGAATACGCCAATTACAATATATTTCTGAGCTCATTTATACCGCACAGGTGCTTCCTTTGGAACATTGGCGGTTTCTCGTTTATAACAATTATCACCATTTTTTTAAAATTATTTCGCTAATATTTTATTGTTAAATAGATATATAAGAATAGAAAAAAAGTTACTTTATTAGGGAACACTCCAATTATAATGTATTTCTGAGCTCATTTATACCGCATAGGTGCTTCCTTTGGAACATTGGCGGTTTCTCGTTTATAACAATTATCATCATTTTTTTAAAATTATTTCGCTAATATTTCATTGTTAAATAGATATATAAGAATAGAAAAAAAGTTACTTTATTAGGGAACACGCCAATTATAATGTATTTCTGAGCTCATTTATACCGCATAGGTGCTTCCTTTGGAACATTGGCGGTTTCTCGTTTATAACAATTATCATCATTTTTTTTTATTTTTTCACTATTGTTTTATTGTTAAATAGATAAATAAGAATAGAAAAAAACTTACTTGATTAGGGAACACGCCAGTTATAATCTATTTCTGAGCTCATTTATACCGCATAGGTGCTTCCTTTGGAACATTGGCGGTTTCTCGTTTATAACAATTACCATCATTTTTTTAAAATTATTTCACTATTATTTTATTGTTAAATAGATATATAAGAATAGAAAAAAAGTTACTTTATTAGGGAACACGCCAATTATAATGTATTTCTGAGCTCATTTATACCGCATAGGTGCTTCCTTTGGAACATTGGCGGTTTCTCGTTTATAACAATTATCATCATTTTTTTTAAATTATTTCGCTAATATTTCATTGTTAAATAGATATATAAGAATAGAAAAAAAGTTACTTTATTAGGGAACACGCCAATTATAATGTATTTCTGAGCTCATTTATACCGCATAAGTGCTTCCTATGGAACATTGGCGGTTTCTCGTTTATAACAATTATCATCATTTTTTTAAAATTATTTCACTATTGTTTTATTGTTAAATAGATAAATAAGAATAGAAAAAAAGTTACTTGTATAGGGAATACGCCAATTACAATATATTTCTGAGCTCATTTATACCGTATAGGTGCTTCCTTTGGAACAATGGCGGTTTCTCGTTTATAACAATTATCATCATTTTTTTTAATTATTTCGCTAATATTTTATTGTTAAATAGATATATAAGAATAGAAAAAAAGTTCCTTTATTAGGGAACACGTCAATTATAATGTATTTCTGAGCTCATTTATACCGCATAGGTGCTTCCTTTGGAACATTGGCGGTTTCTCGTTTATAACAATTATCATCATTTTTTTAAAATTATTTCACTATTGTTTTATTGTTAAATAGATAAATTAAAATAGAAAAAAACTTACTTGATTAGGGAACACGCCAATTATAATGTATTTCTGAGCTCATTTATACCGCATAGGTGTTTCCTTTGGAACATTGGCGGTTTCTCGTTTATGACAATTACCATCATTTTTTTAAAATTATTTCACTATTATTTTATTGTTAAATAGATATCTAAGAATAGAAAAAAAAGTTACTTGATTAAGGAACACGCCAATTACAATATATTTCTGAGCTCATTTATACCGCATAGGTGCTTCCTTTGGAACATTGGCGGTTTCTTGTTTATAACAATTACCATCATTTTTTTAAAATTATTTCACTATTATTTTATTGTTAAATAGATATCTAAGAATAGAAAAATAGTTACTTGATTAGGGAACAGGCCAATTATAATGTATTTCTGAGCTAATTTATACCACATAGGTGCTTCCTTTGTAACATTGGCGGTTTCTCGTTTATAACAATTACCATAATTTTTTTTTTAATTATTTCACTATTATTTTATTGTCAAATAGATATCTAAGAATAGAAAAAAAGTTACTTGATTAGGGAAGACGCCAGTTTTAATGTATTTCCGAACTCATTAAACCGCATAAGAGTTTGCTTCGTAGCACTGGCGGTTTCCCGTTTATAACAATTATCATAATTTTTTTAAAATTTTTTTTCTAACATTTTATTGTTAAATAGACATGTAAGAATAGAAAAACAAGAAACTAGATTGAGGAACACGCCAATTATAATTTCTTTCTCAACTCATTTAAACCGCATAGGACCATCTTTGTAGCATTGGCGGTTTACTTTTTATAACAATTACCATAATTTTTTTTAATTATTTATCATTTATTTTATTATTGACTAGATATTATTTTCATAAGTGTGTATTATCTAGGAAAATTTTATATTCAAGGTAATTTTTGTAGACACCGTGCGTTCATTCAAATTTTGTGTGACTAGTCGTTACCACCGTTTCCCCTCCGGACGGTAGCTTCAGCTGCATCCTCCTTTCTTAATTTTTATGAACATGTTAATGGATGCTCACGCAATACTTTCATAATTTTAAAGAAAATAAAAACGCCTAAACGCGAATAAAAAACAAAAAAGTTCAATGCTCTAATGCACATATTTTTTTTATATTTGCAAAAAATTATAAAATATGTACATTATAGTATTGAGCTTTTTAGCAGTTATTTATTAATTATTCTTATATACTTAATTATTATTTTATTACTACTAACTACATTACAGTGTTATCTTTTGACATTCTACTGCATTTCTTGAAGGGTATAATTAATTATTATTTTATTACTACTAACTACATTACAGCGTAATCTTCTGACATTCTACTGCATGTCTTGAAGGGTTAAAAAGTACGCCACGAGAAAAACTTTATCCTTATTGCGTAAACTCATTCGACTGTTTGAATATAGCGCACATTAACAGACGTGACGACACGTTACAAAGCTGTAGAGCTGTGCATTGATAAGATATAACGCGCGTGGGAATTTAAATATTGGATTCGTGAAATTTGTTCAAACTGCAGATACTCTAGCTACCTATGGTTTTTGTAGGACATTGTTTATAGGAGGCAATTTAATGTACACGCTTTTGAGTTAGTTGTAATACATTAAACATAGCCTTTTATTGCGTTTCTACTGGAATTTAAATGAAGAACCAAACATTCGATCAAAACATGTTTTTAAGAATAACACATATTTTTCGCACCCTAAAAAAAATTCCGGAGAAAAACGCCCGTCTGCAATTTCCGTCCGTGACTTGTAATAAAGAAAAGGCCTGTTCTTAAGAGCCAATATGGAAAATGATTAGTTTATTTTTCTTCTATAATATAAAAACCGAATTCAGTTTGTAATCGTAATTTTATACACGTCGAAATCTTTTTCAGCACAAAAGTCATTATTTATTTATATTACGATTTACCTATTACTATTTTGAGCGATAAATTTTTCCGTACCCCAAAACATTATGGAAACTGTACCTGTCTAAATCTGCACGTGAGTAGTGATTATTCTAAACGTTATTAAAATGTTTTATAATAACGTTTAGAATAATCACTACTTACGTACAAATTTTCTCATCCCTGCCATTGCCATGTTTGTGAATTTGTCTCTTGTCTAATAAAGTTACAACAATCAACGAATCACTAAAAATTGTTTGTGTGATGGAGTAAGATATGTATATATATATATATATATATATATATATATATATATATATATATATATATATAAACGTGTGTGTGTGTGTGTGTATGTACATATACAGTTATATACACATAATGTTCCACAAAGTTTCACTTCAAAGTGTGCTTAAATATTTATTACTCAATCACATCTAAACGCCTAAATGGATTATTATGAGGCGTATATTTAGTTTATAATAATATATATACTACATTATAATCCGCAAAACAGCATGAATCATAAAAGATGAATACTTTGTTTTTCAGTTTTCGGAAATGGCGCAATATGTATAAATTAATTAATCAAATACTCTTACCTATCACGAGAGCCCAAAACCTTCAAGTTTTTGGTGAAATCATAGAAACAATAATAATATTGATGCTAAACGCATTATTTTTAATAATGCGTTACGAGAGCTACATATTGTATGGAACAAATTCAGCCGTTTCAGTCGAAAATTCCCACCGACAAAGTCGCATGCTAAGCAAAGTACTTTTAGAAAGAAAAGAGCCCCTTCGATAACGTGCAAAATTAAATGTGTTTTATTTTATTTATCGAAAATCAAATTAAAGAAAGACGAAAAATATCAAACTTGGTACAATAAACCTTTGTGATTGATCCGAGCAAGAACCACTTCATCGCTTGCAATACAATTTTTATGGAGTAATACATAAAATTTCGGCAAATATGGAGACATATGTATTGTAGTATACACGCCTCCAATTTCTGGAATTTTCCGACATTTAAGTCAAAGGTATACTATGAGTAATAAAAATATAATGGAACAGAAGCTTAACAAAACTTCTGGATAATTACTTATAATACGTAATGTTTCACTTAGAGCGAGAATACATGTGGCGTTTCAATCCAGAATATTATTACGATTCTAATGAAGACACAGAAAAGATAAAAAATGTAAAAGGTAATGTAAAAGGTTTGTTGTAATGTTACCTTCAAGCTGAACTTTTAAATTCTGCATCGTGGAAATTTTCTCTTTAAACCTGAAAGATTAGCGACGTAGCGTGGAGCAATGTGAAAGGTTTCATGGGTATAAAAACAAAATAAAAAATAATTGAGAACTTCGGAATGTCAAAAAATTGCATTAGTATTACCCCGAAAAAAATAGTAGAATAAATTAGTTTAAGATATTAAAATAAGCAAAATACCAGAATAAATAGAAATTAGTAGAATTAATTGTTGGATAAAAAATGTTACAGTATTTGAGAGTAGGAATTATAATATTGCTCATTTGAATAAATTAATTTTTATAACAAGTTTCAAACACATGTCTAATAATAGAGTAAATTAAAAGCTGTAGTAACACTTACGATTATCTTTTGCAATGCCAACCGTATCTTAAGAAAATAATAAAATTTTTCTCACATCACATCAAAGTACAATGTATTTCTGTAAATAACTTTAAATTTTGAAAAAAGAAAAAAAAATAACACAGAATTAGCGCTTATACAATGCCATAATAAGCGATGGCGTCTGATATTTTGTGGCAAAATCGTAATTGGCGTTATGTAAGTAATTACAAATTATCGGTCGGGTATTTTTTGAAACGTTCAATTTTAAGACACACGGATAAATAGCAATTCTGTTTATAAAGGCAAATGCTAATGAAGAGACTAAAACACAATAACTTATTAAATTTTCATTAAGCAATGAAAGTTGGAAATAATTAGAAAATTAACGGAATTACTAACGAGTATGAGAAAATGTACTTTCGAAAAATTTATAAAATTTAAATTTACTTTTCTATCAGATAGAGTGCTCACCAATGATATGAAACAATAAAATAATATGACTGTTAAATTATTAATTAATGTAACATCAGTTTTTAAATGCGGAAATATGGAAATAAATTATTATTTCAATTAGTTAATTAAGGAAAATTATTTTATTATTTATATTCTATCTAATTAATCCTATATACAAAATTGGTCATTTAGAATATTTGTCATATGAAATTAGTTTTTTTTTGTGATGGAAATTTTGAATTTTTGAGTGATGGAAAGCAAAAAATCGTCCTTGCCATATGTTTCAAACGTGTCCTTGCAAAGTAACAGGACACCAGCTTCATTATTACAGTTTAATAAGAGGAAACATTATAAAAGTATCGAGCGAATACAACAATATACAATTTTCTTTACTGAATTTTTTTCAAACTCAACTTCGTAGCCAATATCACTTTACATTTCCGTACTTTACTCGACAGAGAATTACGCAGGACTTAAAAAAAAGATCTCGTCTTATGCACCACGCACAAAATATTAAGGGATAATTTAAACAAAATGTGATAAAATAAATACATCTGAAAGAAATTTGTAGACGAATAGTTCCAGAAATGTGGATATCGCGTGTCAGAAGCATATAAATATTTTCATCACGCGACACCTGTTTTCCTTCCCGTAAACCGTAAACTTTGCAAGCGGGATTCTTGCTGCTGTCTATCGCGGAAAACGAAAAGATAATTTAGCTGAAATGGGAGTTTAGTAAGTTGTCTCATCATAATACTAAAAGATTTCATTAAATATTCGAAAATATTTCCTACAATGAGAAAATACAATACCTGACAGGAAATCTAACTGTAAGGGGTAAATCCATTTAAATAACGTCACCAATATATGGGACGGCAATAAAATGAAGGCGATACTTGTCAAATAGCACTTTTAACAGTTTCAGTAAAATATATTTAGTTATAAATAGGTTTATAATAATTATTGGTGAAGTATTATAGACAAACTTACCTAATTATTATTAATACGATATCTTATTCGTGTTTTAATTGTATTCAAACGTGTTCTATGGTTTTGGATTATAAACATATTTGAAAAATTCATTATGTAGCAATTTTTCAGAACAATTCATAAATTAGAATATTCATTAATTCTTATAATTTGACATGAATAAAAATATGCAGAATAAAATATCACTTTAAAGGGTGAATTCGACTAATATTATTTCACAACGAAAATTATGCACGTGCATGCGTGAAAAATTGTATGATAAATTTGTTATTAATATTTCATAACAAAAAGTATATGCATAATTTTATAACGCGTTTTATTATTTTACAACGTGTCAGAACACGCCTGAAATGGGGTCGTGTATTTTTCTGTCTTGAAATTATTGACGCATGTAAATCTAAACAATTTTAATTGAAGCTCTACACAAATCATGGCGCCTGGAATAGTTTGCAGATTTTCCAAAGCAAAAAAATAAAGCATTAGATAAATCTTACGGCACATTGACGTTTAACATTCCGTAATTAGAGTTAAAAAGTGGAAAATGGAAAAAGTGATCTCAATTTTATATCAAAAGTGGTCTTTGATATTTCATTGAGATCACTTGATGAGAATTCTTATTGATAAATGTTTAAAATCAACCATTTAATGTATTTGAGTATGTTCAATTTGACCTAGCCGTATTCAACTATTTATATATAGGGGCCTCTATTCTAGAAACCTTGAAAAAAACACAGAACCCTTGTATAATAACTTCATTTTCAGTCTATGTATATGTCTCTTCGCAAATACTTTATTTGAAGACCGGATAAAGTTATCATGCTGAAATTGTCTAGTACATTAAAAATATATTTTAATTCTAATATCGCGTATTTTGATACTAATTCACTGACTCTCAGTTACGATAACAAAATATATTTTTATTAAAACAGAAATATATATCACTTACATTATAATTTAAAATTCTCTTCCTCGAATCGAAATGCTTTATTTCACAGAACTAGAATAATAACAGTGGCAAATTAAATAAATTCTGACAGACGAAGTGAAAGTCACTTCACGATCAATCACTTCTCGTACAAAAACATCACCGAATGCGGTCATCAATTGGGCAGAGGGAGAGGTCGAAATAAGTTTCAATTACCCAGACACTGTGTCACATACCTACAGGTACTGCTGTGGTGTTATAGTGGGTAGTGCTTAATTGCTGAACTAAAAACAAATGTTAGCTGCTCTGAACACAATGTGATAAAGTAATATCATATAATGAGTTAAAAAAACTAAAAAAGTAAACAATTACGAAATTCTACATATTAACTCAATTTAATGAAGTGGTACCCCAAATTACAACAAATTAAATAAAGAAATCAAACAAACAATTTGAACTATTAGTTGGAAAAATAAATCTATGAGTAAAAATCTATTTCTTTATAAAATTATTTGAGTTTATCTACGAAATATTTGCAAACGTGTTATGTATATATATATATATATATATATATATATATATATATATATATATTAAAAGTAAATTTTTAAAAAATATTCTAAATAATTTTACCATATTTTTTACTTTGCTAGATTAATGTAAAAAAGAATATTTTGTTTTATCTAGAAATTTTTTATAATTATTAGGTTTTCAAATATAAATTGATTATAACAGGAACTAAGAAAAACAAAAGACGTTTTTTTTTAATAAAATGCACGAAGTTGCCTCGATTCTCAAAAGCATGTTTTTGTCATGAAATACACGAACAAGAAAATGAGATATAATTACAAGTGTGAGTGTTTAAATCAAGGTAAACAAAAAACATATAAGTTTTGTCTAATCTAAAGGAAGTTTAAAATGTTTTTAAACATGCAAAACTTACCATTTTTGCCATTCACTTGTGATAGTCGACGAATATATGGTTAAGTGTCCATTAATAGTAATATGGAAACAAGTCACCACTTAATGTTATACAAATTGTTAGTTGCATATTATAAATAAATATTATGCATTAAACTTATGTATACAGTTGAATAAATTGTTAAAGATTGCAATTGCATTTATGTATTCATTAATCTATATACATTTTGAATCGAATACCCGCTAAGTAAAATGTGCAGGATATTTTTGTACCTTATAAAAAAAGCCACGCAGGAACATTGTTCCACAATCAATTTCTTAATTACACTTTTCTTTTTCCTCCAAACAATATACCTAGGTAGAGCAGATACTCTTATGTATGGACCTCTATAAGTAACTATACAAAGACCATAAACCTTAACCTCCACGAGGCCGGCGTTAGATATGATGTTTTCGATTCATTTCAACTTGTATTTCCGCACAAAAGCTTTTCTATTACGGAGCTGCAGGTGCTATGAAAGTTTTTTATACTTCGAAAAAGGTTATCATTTCTCCCGTCTGCTGAGGCTTTTTCTCGTTTCTCTGTTTCATTGGACGGTCATTATGGCGCGTTTGCCTTCTGCGCTTATCACGGTCGGTTCTCACACGGCTAATGGTCATTTATGATGGAGCGAAATGTGCGAGTATCATTGCTTTTTATGTTTAGGGAGAAATAGTTTTTCCTATTGATAGAGCTTTGTCATTGTTGTGGGCGCTTTTAGTATTGGCGCCGCGCTCGCGTAAATTTATTGAGTGTCACTTCGAGTTACAATTTGTTTCTATTTTCTATTTATTAATTTCTAATACACTAATGTCCTGAATTCGATTTAAGTTCGATAATAATATTATTTGCAAAATCTGTTTCCTTTTCGTGAATTAATGATTTATTTACTTATTTATATTGCCACACCATTAGGCAGCTAAATTCTATATCAAAATATAGAAATCGATTTTAATTTTTTTAGACATAAACCTGCTAAATAAGTAAAAGGAAACATAATGGATTTCTACTTTAAACGGTTTCTGAAAAGAGTTACTGTGGCCGTTCCATTTTTTTTTGGTCCTTGAATGTGCACATATAATTTGAAATCAACAAAAAACTAACTAATAAATAGTAATAAAACATCAATATCTATGATTGTATCTCTGAATTAATCAATAATTAATGATTATATCGATTATACTTCGTAACTTACTTGATCGTAGATTTTAACAAATGAAATTCTAATGTCGCACGGGTTTCTAGTAAACACTAGTTAGGTTGCTATCGAGCGATTGGGAATTTATTTAAAAACTGCGAAACTTTCCGATATTGCCTACACGCTAAACATTTTTAAATACTAATCTGTATAAAAAGAAAAATCTGTTCTATAGTTTCAGCATAAAATCATTTCGAGTAGGAAGGGAAAACGAAAGAGCTAAATTGAAAAGCAATATCATTAACTTTAATAAACCGCTGTGGATTCTCACTCTTTGCAACTGCAAGAAACCAGGAGTATAAGAAATACTGTCATGAAGTTTAATTTTCATGGTGCAATCGTGTACGTGCCCCATGGTATTTAACTTCTCAGTACTTAAAATAATCCCTTGGGTAAATAAGGGAGACTTATTGCTATGTAGAAAGTTCCTTTCGCACAGAAAGGAAAGATATTGTTTTTAAAGTACTGTTGAATAAAAATAAACCCAAAAATATGTCAAATTTAAACTGGAAAAATATGTCAAAATTAAAGACTGTACATTAATATTAATAAAGTAAATTCAAATGGAAAATGAAAAAGGACTAAAGAACTAGAAGAAAAAAAAAATTGAGTAGAAAATAACCTCTTAATATAAAAATCTACATGAATTAAAATTTTCTTCACCTAAGCAATGAACCCTTTTTAATAATTTCTTCTTACGACATAAATTAGTTTTTTTAAGGTATAAATAAATATACGTATGACATAAATTTTGCAAGAATATTTCAAATGAAAATCGTAATTTTGCTTTCATGTCTTACGATATCTAAGGATAAACTTGTTAACATTATCAATGTCTTCTAGAATTTCTATAGTATCGATGAAGTTTTATGTCTATGCGTTTCATTGTTATATTTATTGTTATGATCATAACGTACACTGTTATATTTCTACGAAAAAAATAGGGACCGAAATGCTAACTTTTTTATGCACTATATTAAATAATTGTAATTTAAATTTAAAATTAAATATATAAATTAAATATAATTGTAATTTAAATTTAAATTTAAAATTAAAATCCGTGTTTTATTCATATTTTGCCATTTGAGGGAATTCGCGAAAGTTTTACTACCTATTTACACCTAAACGAGTTAACGAGGAGTAACTCGACGAAAAGTCTCGTCTTAATGATTTAAAAAAATTACAAAGTTATGTATGTATATATATATATATATATATATATATATATATATATATATATATTGATACGTTTCAGTGATATAAGCATATATTACTTATACAAAACATAATTTTTTACAAATTATATGCTGATAATAGGGATGGTCAGTAATCGATCACCTGTCAAATCATAGTTCATACAATTTAAAATAAATGTTCTCTTTATGTACTTTAGAGGTGCACATAGTTTTGTTAAAAACATAATCACCTATTGATCTATAAAATGTTATCGGTGTAAATATTACGTCGTCAACAAAAAAGTTATCAATTGCCTTCATACTAATTTGGTAACAGCTTTTAAATAGAATTATGTAAACAATGTAAAAGGCATAAAAGGTATTAGAAATAAAAGCGTAAGGAACCATTATAAAACCTGTTACGTTACAAAGGCTCGTTTTCCTGATACACAATACTTATGATGTGGTTTTCGTAGCTCTAACACATAATTGCATATAGTATGTCTGGATGACAGTAACTAGATAAACTTTCTATCATCTTCTCAGGCTACACTCTTAAGTTAAATAAAATATCTACATTGAAATTCGTGTCATATATTCTACTGTGTGACATCAAACAGCAGTCTAAGGTATTGTAGAAGGACGAATTTGAAAGATTTGGTGCTTTCTACAAACTGAATAATCGTAGTAAATTATAAACCAGTTATGAATATATTTATCAATTTCGTCCTTTAACTTATTTTACTACTATAATTAAAAATAGTAGATAATGCAGAAATATTTTACTTGCAAGACCCAAATTTCAATTGTAAATTACTTAGTATAAGTACGAAATTGAAATTTATTTGTTTCAATGGACAACATTATTTAACCTGGAGTTTTGCATTTCATTAAGGTTTTTTCAGCAATACTTCTTATTTGACCTGATATTCAAGGGAATTGATTAAACAATATAACCAGGCTTCTTTGTAGTCATTTTTTGAAAGAAGTTTTTTATAGCACGTTACACACTTGGCGAATGAAAGCTAGTCCGGAAAAGTGTAATATTTCGACTACTACATTTGCTACAGTATAAAAGTGTAAAATTTTGAATCACACTGTTCCTACAGTGTAAGCGTTTGTATGTTTACGAGTGTATGTCAAAATATGTTTCTGCTAGCTTTCTATTGCAAGCGAATTACCTGTCAGGCCATATCCATTTCGGTACGTATTTATTGCATTATAAATTATTACTTTATCATTTACAAAATCCTTCATATTAATAAATTACAATCCTAAGTCAGTATATTCATTTATTTCCACAATAAACAATCTAAACAAATGAAACTTTATTTAGATTGTTTTAATAAATTTAACAACACATTACATTAATTTAAATTTAATCTCATTATTTTAATACATATAACGAAAGGAACTTCTTTCCAATCTGGTGTCCCACAATACACCTCGTTCATTTTCAGGAATACATAACTTAAAAAGAAAGAAAATAGATGATATAATGTTTCATATATCCGTTCGTCTATCTATCTGTCACATCTGTTTCTCCCCCAAAAAAACAAAAAGATTTGAAATTGATCAAAGTTACAAAACATGTTAATAATGTAATAAAACTCTCTGTCACGTATATCGTTAACACTCAAGACTATTCATACCGAAATTTGTTGCGGGGGAGAGGGAAAATGTGTGCTCGATTTTCTTTTCGAGAGTATCAATAGAAAGGAGAGATGATAAGCTTTGTACAATTATTTCTTTTTTTTTAATTACACGTAAAAGGAGAAATATTCCCATATCCAAATAAGTGAAAGTTAAAGTTAAAGTAAGTTTGTGTCTAAGTATAATTTTATTTAATATTTACCTAAACTTTAGACGGGATATGAAAGCGACGATTTTTATTTTCACTTATATTAAGAATTCATGCATTCACGCCTGTGGAAGATATGTTAGGCAATATTTGTATATAATTTAATGAGAATTAATACATACGATTAAACGTTTATGTGCCTGAGTGCATAAGGAAGCCTCGCAATGAGAATTCTGTCCGTAAGTGATAGGATTACTTATAAAGTCTTTAATAAATTATGATATAATTACATAAACAATTTTTATCAATAACTGGCAATATCGTAAGCACAACGAATTCTGTTAATGAATCGATGTCTTAAGTTAGTATTAGTTATTTCATAACAATACATGTATATAACAATACATAGATTTTACTAAACGTTTATTCCAAATAATATGAAAATAAGGAGGGAATGATAAGATTACATATAAAAAATACGTAAAAAACGCCAACAAACTTACAAAGCACAAAGCGAAGTGAAGTACTTTGTAAATGACAAAATCAAATAATCAAAGTCGAGGAGATAAAATTCTGCATAAAATTTAATGAAGTTTTATATCAATTTTTGAATTAACAATGACTATAACCACTATTAGAATCTGTACCAAACGTAATTACATCATGTAATGACTGAAGCTTATTAAAACTTTATGAAATTATCATTTTCGGAAATTTTACAACGATAAGCAGCATATTTAACGATGCGATCTTATTCATCATAGGACGATGCGAATGACAAGTTGTTATACTGTCTAACGGTCGCTAATGCAATACCATCATTATTCCGTAAAGTATGAGTGATCACCCTATTACAGCCAGGGTGAGGGTCGCCCGCGCTCATTCCTCTCAGCCCTCCTGTTCAATTTATGGATATTTGATATTCATGTGGAAGTAAATGGCTGGGAATTTTTCATATAACGGTTTTTGTCATCTGATATACGCTTATACGAAAAATGTAATGCGATCTCTCAAGTACGGATAGAGGCGATTAGTTCAGCCAACGTGACGTTGAAATTTACGGTTTTTTATAATCTCAATAAATCGTAGCATTATATATTCAATTATTTTTATTCAATATACTAAAATCTTTACGAATTAAATCTAATTTTCGTAATTTTTTTGAAGTTGTATTTTTAAGTGAAATTGATTTTCCCAAGTAATGTAAGCAAATGTAAGCAAAAAAAAAAAGTTAAAATATAACGCAGTGGTAGTGGCAAATGACGATATAAACATTAAATTGTATTAAACGATTGAAGTAGGAAAGATGAGAGAAAGATACAAGTGTGGACTGACATTGACGCGTAAAAATAAAAGGAAAAACATGAAATGAAATGCTTCGTGTTACAAGCTTATTTCTATTGTTTTATTGAGAAAAAAATGTTACTACCATTAGTATTGTATCCTATTGTCATTTAAATGGCATCACTAAAACTGCCATCATCAAAAAATATATCATGCTAAATAAAAAAGGAAATTAATTTAAACAATTTTTGAAAGAATCTTCTTGTCAGGGGTCTTTTAAATTGAAAACCATGAGCAGCAAATATCACCTTCAACGAAGTATAAACCCGTCAACATCATTATACCATACCCCTTGTTACTTAAGTGCTCTATTTTAGAAATAAGACATTCCGAAATCATTTTTCTTAACGTTTACGAGTATTACGTTTCAAATTTTATTTACTCATAAGTCCCAAATTTTAAATATCCATCGCCTTAGTTCAAGCCTCTTATCATTAATTTGCTCTATCAAGTAGTTACTGCTTGTCAATATCAATTTAAAAATAAACCATTTTTCAACAACCGTCTCATATAACCATGGGGATGTGTCATGTGTATCATTTGGCCAATTCTATTATTTATAAATTTTGGAGTTGGGTGGCAGAAATTTCTTGCGATACACTATTAACCATATCAGAATTCAATTAAGGTGAAAATTGAAAGCATCCCTCTGGTATATTCTTATAAATGAGAACTAAGTAGAATGTGTTGTTTTCGATATAGACGAGAGATATCCATTATCAAGCACGACATACGGATTTCATTATGTGCAGGCCGCATTCAGAGATTCCAGTTAAGTACATTGTTCATTTCATACAATCCCACTAGTTTTCAACATAAATAAGAAACTTAAAATCAATATTGATTTACTGAGACAATTTTGAGCAACAACCTCTTACAGAAACCAAAATTATGTATAAAAAGTGTTTTTGAAACCTAGACATGCGTTATAGGAAAATTAAAACAATAAATCTAGATGTTATATTTTTTGTAACATTCAAAATAATATGTGTCGCCAACCACAAAAGCAAAATTTACCAAAGTGCTTTACTGAATTTCTATGATAAAAATGCCTTTGGCCCTGATAATTTCCATTTTTTTTCTTACCTTGACTTTTGGTACTAACGTGAATAATTTTAATATTTCATAGATTTTAAGAAAAAGAAACAAAATTTGGAATTTTTTAAATTATTTAATAAACTGGAATGATATTTACACAGATTGTTGAGATATGCAAGGTAAATTATTAAGAAGAACCTGTAGTGATATAATTAGAAAAACATGTAAATTATTTTATTTAAAAAAAATTCTGGAGCTTTCATAAACAACATGGACACTTTTTATGTTTTTTTATTGCATCTTATTATGCTTTATGTAAGTACATTTTTGAAGAGCTGATTTATTTGGTTCAATATGGTCAATAAATTAAGTTTTAGCTAATAGATTATCAAAACGAATATAAGTAAGCAATAATTATTAAACAACTAAGTTATTAAAGAAAATATGGCTGAATTAGATATTATTGAAAACAAAAAATCAATTTTTTTATGTAAGGTAACCTAATCCTGGTCACTAACTTCACGTGCTACAATGCTAAAGGTAATTTAGTTTTTAAACCTGCAAAGCTTTTCGCACTGTTGGAGAATTATGGACACATCCACAATAATATAAACATTTTAATGTAATATGTGTAAACAAGTGTTTCCACATATGCCATCCCATTATATCAGGGTGCATTTATATTATGCTAAATGACTATGAACGGCTAAACCTGGGTAATGCAAATTAAATCTGCATTTATGTTTTGTCAAAAATACGGTTCAAAGTAATATTTGTAATTATTACCTTTAGTCGCAAAATACACCAAAAATATTTATATGATAGCGTTTATATTGAAACGTCAAACGAATAACACATGAATTAATTGCGTTTTGTTACGAAATTGTGCTGATTGTCAATTACCGATAACGTGGCTTAAAAGAAAAAAATGTTTCCCAATTTTTTTTCCAAAGACTCTGATGTGGGTTATGTTTATTGTTGCATATTAGTATCTTATTTTTGACCATATTTTAAGTATACAGATGTCTCAGCAACTGCCACTTATTCCTAGAATTTGAACCCAATGAAGCTATACAAGCTAAAAGAGAGCCGGTATCATTCTTCGGTCAACTGTGGGCGAAGAAGCAGGAAAATAGTCATCGCACCTAGCACTGATTTAGTAAAAGATTGTTGTTCTAAGAAATCTGGGACGTTCACAAACTTACATAAAAAGGTAATTAAAAAAAACACTTATAATAACTTATATTATGTAATACAAACAAATTAGGGTTTCAATTAAAAAAATAAAAAGGTCATTTTTATTTCTTCGCATTTTTTCCCGTATTTAATTATGAAATTCTATATTTACATAATTTTTTTCAATATCTGCCTCTCACAAAAGAGAAAAACGTTTTGTAACACTAAGCGTACTTATTCGCTGTTATTTTGGCCTATACCACCTCCTTTCATGCAGCTGAAGCTACCGTACGGAAGGGAAACAGTGGTAACCACAAATTAGACAATATTTAATGAACGCACGGTGCGCTAATAAAATTATTTTCAACATAAACATTCCTTATATACTATACGTAAACTTAATTTACATATTCTTATATTATTTTATTGTTAAGTAGACATCTGAGAATAGCAAAAAAGTAACTTAATTAATGAACAGGCCAATTATAATGTATTTCTGAGCTCATTTATACCGCATAGGTGCTTCCTTTGGAACATTGGCGGTTTCTCGTTTATAACAATTACCATAATTTTTTTAAAATTATTTCACTATTATTTTATTGTTAAATAGATATATAAGAATAGAAAAAAAGTTACTTTATTAGGGAACACGCCAATTATAATGTATTTCTGAGCTCATTTATACCGCATAGGTGCTTCCTTTGGAACATTGGCGGTTTCTCGTTTATAACAATTATCATCATTTTTTTAAAATTATTTCGCTAATATTTCATTGTTAAATAGATATATAAGAATAGAAAAAAAGTTACTTTATTAGGGAACACGCCAATTATAATGTATTTCTGAGCTCATTTATACCGCATAGGTGCTTCCATTGGAACATTGGCGGTTTCTCGTTTATAACAATTATCATAATTTTTTTTAAATTATTTTACTATTGTTTTATTGTTAAATAGATAAATAAGAATAGAAAAAAAGTTACTTGATTAGGGAATACGCCAATTACAATATATTTCTGAGCTCATTTATACCGCACAGGTGCTTCCTTTGGAACATTGGCGGTTTCTCGTTTATAACAATTATCACCATTTTTTTAAAATTATTTCGCTAATATTTTATTGTTAAATAGATATATAAGAATAGAAAAAAAGTTACTTTATTAGGGAACACTCCAATTATAATGTATTTCTGAGCTCATTTATACCGCATAGGTGCTTCCTTTGGAACATTGGCGGTTTCTCGTTTATAACAATTATCATCATTTTTTTAAAATTATTTCGCTAATATTTCATTGTTAAATAGATATATAAGAATAGAAAAAAAGTTACTTTATTAGGGAACACGCCAATTATAATGTATTTCTGAGCTCATTTATACCGCATAGGTGCTTCCTTTGGAACATTGGCGGTTTCTCGTTTATAACAATTATCATCATTTTTTTTTATTTTTTCACTATTGTTTTATTGTTAAATAGATAAATAAGAATAGAAAAAAACTTACTTGATTAGGGAACACGCCAGTTATAATCTATTTCTGAGCTCATTTATACCGCATAGGTGCTTCCTTTGGAACATTGGCGGTTTCTCGTTTATAACAATTACCATCATTTTTTTAAAATTATTTCACTATTATTTTATTGTTAAATAGATATATAAGAATAGAAAAAAAGTTACTTTATTAGGGAACACGCCAATTATAATGTATTTCTGAGCTCATTTATACCGCATAGGTGCTTCCTTTGGAACATTGGCGGTTTCTCGTTTATAACAATTATCATCATTTTTTTTAAATTATTTCGCTAATATTTCATTGTTAAATAGATATATAAGAATAGAAAAAAAGTTACTTTATTAGGGAACACGCCAATTATAATGTATTTCTGAGCTCATTTATACCGCATAAGTGCTTCCTATGGAACATTGGCGGTTTCTCGTTTATAACAATTATCATCATTTTTTTAAAATTATTTCACTATTGTTTTATTGTTAAATAGATAAATAAGAATAGAAAAAAAGTTACTTGTATAGGGAATACGCCAATTACAATATATTTCTGAGCTCATTTATACCGTATAGGTGCTTCCTTTGGAACAATGGCGGTTTCTCGTTTATAACAATTATCATCATTTTTTTTAATTATTTCGCTAATATTTTATTGTTAAATAGATATATAAGAATAGAAAAAAAGTTCCTTTATTAGGGAACACGTCAATTATAATGTATTTCTGAGCTCATTTATACCGCATAGGTGCTTCCTTTGGAACATTGGCGGTTTCTCGTTTATAACAATTATCATCATTTTTTTAAAATTATTTCACTATTGTTTTATTGTTAAATAGATAAATTAAAATAGAAAAAAACTTACTTGATTAGGGAACACGCCAATTATAATGTATTTCTGAGCTCATTTATACCGCATAGGTGTTTCCTTTGGAACATTGGCGGTTTCTCGTTTATGACAATTACCATCATTTTTTTAAAATTATTTCACTATTATTTTATTGTTAAATAGATATCTAAGAATAGAAAAAAAAGTTACTTGATTAAGGAACACGCCAATTACAATATATTTCTGAGCTCATTTATACCGCATAGGTGCTTCCTTTGGAACATTGGCGGTTTCTTGTTTATAACAATTACCATCATTTTTTTAAAATTATTTCACTATTATTTTATTGTTAAATAGATATCTAAGAATAGAAAAATAGTTACTTGATTAGGGAACAGGCCAATTATAATGTATTTCTGAGCTAATTTATACCACATAGGTGCTTCCTTTGTAACATTGGCGGTTTCTCGTTTATAACAATTACCATAATTTTTTTTTTAATTATTTCACTATTATTTTATTGTCAAATAGATATCTAAGAATAGAAAAAAAGTTACTTGATTAGGGAAGACGCCAGTTTTAATGTATTTCCGAACTCATTAAACCGCATAAGAGTTTGCTTCGTAGCACTGGCGGTTTCCCGTTTATAACAATTATCATAATTTTTTTAAAATTTTTTTTCTAACATTTTATTGTTAAATAGACATGTAAGAATAGAAAAACAAGAAACTAGATTGAGGAACACGCCAATTATAATTTCTTTCTCAACTCATTTAAACCGCATAGGACCATCTTTGTAGCATTGGCGGTTTACTTTTTATAACAATTACCATAATTTTTTTTAATTATTTATCATTTATTTTATTATTGACTAGATATTATTTTCATAAGTGTGTATTATCTAGGAAAATTTTATATTCAAGGTAATTTTTGTAGACACCGTGCGTTCATTCAAATTTTGTGTGACTAGTCGTTACCACCGTTTCCCCTCCGGACGGTAGCTTCAGCTGCATCCTCCTTTCTTAATTTTTATGAACATGTTAATGGATGCTCACGCAATACTTTCATAATTTTAAAGAAAATAAAAACGCCTAAACGCGAATAAAAAACAAAAAAGTTCAATGCTCTAATGCACATATTTTTTTTATATTTGCAAAAAATTATAAAATATGTACATTATAGTATTGAGCTTTTTAGCAGTTATTTATTAATTATTCTTATATACTTAATTATTATTTTATTACTACTAACTACATTACAGTGTTATCTTTTGACATTCTACTGCATTTCTTGAAGGGTATAATTAATTATTATTTTATTACTACTAACTACATTACAGCGTAATCTTCTGACATTCTACTGCATGTCTTGAAGGGTTAAAAAGTACGCCACGAGAAAAACTTTATCCTTATTGCGTAAACTCATTCGACTGTTTGAATATAGCGCACATTAACAGACGTGACGACACGTTACAAAGCTGTAGAGCTGTGCATTGATAAGATATAACGCGCGTGGGAATTTAAATATTGGATTCGTGAAATTTGTTCAAACTGCAGATACTCTAGCTACCTATGGTTTTTGTAGGACATTGTTTATAGGAGGCAATTTAATGTACACGCTTTTGAGTTAGTTGTAATACATTAAACATAGCCTTTTATTGCGTTTCTACTGGAATTTAAATGAAGAACCAAACATTCGATCAAAACATGTTTTTAAGAATAACACATATTTTTCGCACCCTAAAAAAAATTCCGGAGAAAAACGCCCGTCTGCAATTTCCGTCCGTGACTTGTAATAAAGAAAAGGCCTGTTCTTAAGAGCCAATATGGAAAATGATTAGTTTATTTTTCTTCTATAATATAAAAACCGAATTCAGTTTGTAATCGTAATTTTATACACGTCGAAATCTTTTTCAGCACAAAAGTCATTATTTATTTATATTACGATTTACCTATTACTATTTTGAGCGATAAATTTTTCCGTACCCCAAAACATTATGGAAACTGTACCTGTCTAAATCTGCACGTGAGTAGTGATTATTCTAAACGTTATTAAAATGTTTTATAATAACGTTTAGAATAATCACTACTTACGTACAAATTTTCTCATCCCTGCCATTGCCATGTTTGTGAATTTGTCTCTTGTCTAATAAAGTTACAACAATCAACGAATCACTAAAAATTGTTTGTGTGATGGAGTAAGATATGTATATATATATATATATATATATATATATATATATATATATATATATATATATATAAACGTGTGTGTGTGTGTGTGTATGTACATATACAGTTATATACACATAATGTTCCACAAAGTTTCACTTCAAAGTGTGCTTAAATATTTATTACTCAATCACATCTAAACGCCTAAATGGATTATTATGAGGCGTATATTTAGTTTATAATAATATATATACTACATTATAATCCGCAAAACAGCATGAATCATAAAAGATGAATACTTTGTTTTTCAGTTTTCGGAAATGGCGCAATATGTATAAATTAATTAATCAAATACTCTTACCTATCACGAGAGCCCAAAACCTTCAAGTTTTTGGTGAAATCATAGAAACAATAATAATATTGATGCTAAACGCATTATTTTTAATAATGCGTTACGAGAGCTACATATTGTATGGAACAAATTCAGCCGTTTCAGTCGAAAATTCCCACCGACAAAGTCGCATGCTAAGCAAAGTACTTTTAGAAAGAAAAGAGCCCCTTCGATAACGTGCAAAATTAAATGTGTTTTATTTTATTTATCGAAAATCAAATTAAAGAAAGACGAAAAATATCAAACTTGGTACAATAAACCTTTGTGATTGATCCGAGCAAGAACCACTTCATCGCTTGCAATACAATTTTTATGGAGTAATACATAAAATTTCGGCAAATATGGAGACATATGTATTGTAGTATACACGCCTCCAATTTCTGGAATTTTCCGACATTTAAGTCAAAGGTATACTATGAGTAATAAAAATATAATGGAACAGAAGCTTAACAAAACTTCTGGATAATTACTTATAATACGTAATGTTTCACTTAGAGCGAGAATACATGTGGCGTTTCAATCCAGAATATTATTACGATTCTAATGAAGACACAGAAAAGATAAAAAATGTAAAAGGTAATGTAAAAGGTTTGTTGTAATGTTACCTTCAAGCTGAACTTTTAAATTCTGCATCGTGGAAATTTTCTCTTTAAACCTGAAAGATTAGCGACGTAGCGTGGAGCAATGTGAAAGGTTTCATGGGTATAAAAACAAAATAAAAAATAATTGAGAACTTCGGAATGTCAAAAAATTGCATTAGTATTACCCCGAAAAAAATAGTAGAATAAATTAGTTTAAGATATTAAAATAAGCAAAATACCAGAATAAATAGAAATTAGTAGAATTAATTGTTGGATAAAAAATGTTACAGTATTTGAGAGTAGGAATTATAATATTGCTCATTTGAATAAATTAATTTTTATAACAAGTTTCAAACACATGTCTAATAATAGAGTAAATTAAAAGCTGTAGTAACACTTACGATTATCTTTTGCAATGCCAACCGTATCTTAAGAAAATAATAAAATTTTTCTCACATCACATCAAAGTACAATGTATTTCTGTAAATAACTTTAAATTTTGAAAAAAGAAAAAAAAATAACACAGAATTAGCGCTTATACAATGCCATAATAAGCGATGGCGTCTGATATTTTGTGGCAAAATCGTAATTGGCGTTATGTAAGTAATTACAAATTATCGGTCGGGTATTTTTTGAAACGTTCAATTTTAAGACACACGGATAAATAGCAATTCTGTTTATAAAGGCAAATGCTAATGAAGAGACTAAAACACAATAACTTATTAAATTTTCATTAAGCAATGAAAGTTGGAAATAATTAGAAAATTAACGGAATTACTAACGAGTATGAGAAAATGTACTTTCGAAAAATTTATAAAATTTAAATTTACTTTTCTATCAGATAGAGTGCTCACCAATGATATGAAACAATAAAATAATATGACTGTTAAATTATTAATTAATGTAACATCAGTTTTTAAATGCGGAAATATGGAAATAAATTATTATTTCAATTAGTTAATTAAGGAAAATTATTTTATTATTTATATTCTATCTAATTAATCCTATATACAAAATTGGTCATTTAGAATATTTGTCATATGAAATTAGTTTTTTTTTGTGATGGAAATTTTGAATTTTTGAGTGATGGAAAGCAAAAAATCGTCCTTGCCATATGTTTCAAACGTGTCCTTGCAAAGTAACAGGACACCAGCTTCATTATTACAGTTTAATAAGAGGAAACATTATAAAAGTATCGAGCGAATACAACAATATACAATTTTCTTTACTGAATTTTTTTCAAACTCAACTTCGTAGCCAATATCACTTTACATTTCCGTACTTTACTCGACAGAGAATTACGCAGGACTTAAAAAAAAGATCTCGTCTTATGCACCACGCACAAAATATTAAGGGATAATTTAAACAAAATGTGATAAAATAAATACATCTGAAAGAAATTTGTAGACG
Organism: Druceiella hillmani; assembly: GCA_039881145.1. NCBI lineage: Eukaryota > Metazoa > Arthropoda > Insecta > Lepidoptera > Hepialidae > Druceiella > Druceiella hillmani. Next base: position 5,977,723 of record JAYKKI010000025.1, on the reverse strand, counting down.
AATAGTTCCAGAAATGTGGATATCGCGTGTCAGAAGCATATAAATATTTTCATCACGCGACACCTGTTTTCCTTCCCGTAAACCGTAAACTTTGCAAGCGGGATTCTTGCTGCTGTCTATCGCGGAAAACGAAAAGATAATTTAGCTGAAATGGGAGTTTAGTAAGTTGTCTCATCATAATACTAAAAGATTTCATTAAATATTCGAAAATATTTCCTACAATGAGAAAATACAATACCTGACAGGAAATCTAACTGTAAGGGGTAAATCCATTTAAATAACGTCACCAATATATGGGACGGCAATAAAATGAAGGCGATACTTGTCAAATAGCACTTTTAACAGTTTCAGTAAAATATATTTAGTTATAAATAGGTTTATAATAATTATTGGTGAAGTATTATAGACAAACTTACCTAATTATTATTAATACGATATCTTATTCGTGTTTTAATTGTATTCAAACGTGTTCTATGGTTTTGGATTATAAACATATTTGAAAAATTCATTATGTAGCAATTTTTCAGAACAATTCATAAATTAGAATATTCATTAATTCTTATAATTTGACATGAATAAAAATATGCAGAATAAAATATCACTTTAAAGGGTGAATTCGACTAATATTATTTCACAACGAAAATTATGCACGTGCATGCGTGAAAAATTGTATGATAAATTTGTTATTAATATTTCATAACAAAAAGTATATGCATAATTTTATAACGCGTTTTATTATTTTACAACGTGTCAGAACACGCCTGAAATGGGGTCGTGTATTTTTCTGTCTTGAAATTATTGACGCATGTAAATCTAAACAATTTTAATTGAAGCTCTACACAAATCATGGCGCCTGGAATAGTTTGCAGATTTTCCAAAGCAAAAAAATAAAGCATTAGATAAATCTTACGGCACATTGACGTTTAACATTCCGTAATTAGAGTTAAAAAGTGGAAAATGGAAAAAGTGATCTCAATTTTATATCAAAAGTGGTCTTTGATATTTCATTGAGATCACTTGATGAGAATTCTTATTGATAAATGTTTAAAATCAACCATTTAATGTATTTGAGTATGTTCAATTTGACCTAGCCGTATTCAACTATTTATATATAGGGGCCTCTATTCTAGAAACCTTGAAAAAAACACAGAACCCTTGTATAATAACTTCATTTTCAGTCTATGTATATGTCTCTTCGCAAATACTTTATTTGAAGACCGGATAAAGTTATCATGCTGAAATTGTCTAGTACATTAAAAATATATTTTAATTCTAATATCGCGTATTTTGATACTAATTCACTGACTCTCAGTTACGATAACAAAATATATTTTTATTAAAACAGAAATATATATCACTTACATTATAATTTAAAATTCTCTTCCTCGAATCGAAATGCTTTATTTCACAGAACTAGAATAATAACAGTGGCAAATTAAATAAATTCTGACAGACGAAGTGAAAGTCACTTCACGATCAATCACTTCTCGTACAAAAACATCACCGAATGCGGTCATCAATTGGGCAGAGGGAGAGGTCGAAATAAGTTTCAATTACCCAGACACTGTGTCACATACCTACAGGTACTGCTGTGGTGTTATAGTGGGTAGTGCTTAATTGCTGAACTAAAAACAAATGTTAGCTGCTCTGAACACAATGTGATAAAGTAATATCATATAATGAGTTAAAAAAACTAAAAAAGTAAACAATTACGAAATTCTACATATTAACTCAATTTAATGAAGTGGTACCCCAAATTACAACAAATTAAATAAAGAAATCAAACAAACAATTTGAACTATTAGTTGGAAAAATAAATCTATGAGTAAAAATCTATTTCTTTATAAAATTATTTGAGTTTATCTACGAAATATTTGCAAACGTGTTATGTATATATATATATATATATATATATATATATATATATATATATTAAAAGTAAATTTTTAAAAAATATTCTAAATAATTTTACCATATTTTTTACTTTGCTAGATTAATGTAAAAAAGAATATTTTGTTTTATCTAGAAATTTTTTATAATTATTAGGTTTTCAAATATAAATTGATTATAACAGGAACTAAGAAAAACAAAAGACGTTTTTTTTTAATAAAATGCACGAAGTTGCCTCGATTCTCAAAAGCATGTTTTTGTCATGAAATACACGAACAAGAAAATGAGATATAATTACAAGTGTGAGTGTTTAAATCAAGGTAAACAAAAAACATATAAGTTTTGTCTAATCTAAAGGAAGTTTAAAATGTTTTTAAACATGCAAAACTTACCATTTTTGCCATTCACTTGTGATAGTCGACGAATATATGGTTAAGTGTCCATTAATAGTAATATGGAAACAAGTCACCACTTAATGTTATACAAATTGTTAGTTGCATATTATAAATAAATATTATGCATTAAACTTATGTATACAGTTGAATAAATTGTTAAAGATTGCAATTGCATTTATGTATTCATTAATCTATATACATTTTGAATCGAATACCCGCTAAGTAAAATGTGCAGGATATTTTTGTACCTTATAAAAAAAGCCACGCAGGAACATTGTTCCACAATCAATTTCTTAATTACACTTTTCTTTTTCCTCCAAACAATATACCTAGGTAGAGCAGATACTCTTATGTATGGACCTCTATAAGTAACTATACAAAGACCATAAACCTTAACCTCCACGAGGCCGGCGTTAGATATGATGTTTTCGATTCATTTCAACTTGTATTTCCGCACAAAAGCTTTTCTATTACGGAGCTGCAGGTGCTATGAAAGTTTTTTATACTTCGAAAAAGGTTATCATTTCTCCCGTCTGCTGAGGCTTTTTCTCGTTTCTCTGTTTCATTGGACGGTCATTATGGCGCGTTTGCCTTCTGCGCTTATCACGGTCGGTTCTCACACGGCTAATGGTCATTTATGATGGAGCGAAATGTGCGAGTATCATTGCTTTTTATGTTTAGGGAGAAATAGTTTTTCCTATTGATAGAGCTTTGTCATTGTTGTGGGCGCTTTTAGTATTGGCGCCGCGCTCGCGTAAATTTATTGAGTGTCACTTCGAGTTACAATTTGTTTCTATTTTCTATTTATTAATTTCTAATACACTAATGTCCTGAATTCGATTTAAGTTCGATAATAATATTATTTGCAAAATCTGTTTCCTTTTCGTGAATTAATGATTTATTTACTTATTTATATTGCCACACCATTAGGCAGCTAAATTCTATATCAAAATATAGAAATCGATTTTAATTTTTTTAGACATAAACCTGCTAAATAAGTAAAAGGAAACATAATGGATTTCTACTTTAAACGGTTTCTGAAAAGAGTTACTGTGGCCGTTCCATTTTTTTTTGGTCCTTGAATGTGCACATATAATTTGAAATCAACAAAAAACTAACTAATAAATAGTAATAAAACATCAATATCTATGATTGTATCTCTGAATTAATCAATAATTAATGATTATATCGATTATACTTCGTAACTTACTTGATCGTAGATTTTAACAAATGAAATTCTAATGTCGCACGGGTTTCTAGTAAACACTAGTTAGGTTGCTATCGAGCGATTGGGAATTTATTTAAAAACTGCGAAACTTTCCGATATTGCCTACACGCTAAACATTTTTAAATACTAATCTGTATAAAAAGAAAAATCTGTTCTATAGTTTCAGCATAAAATCATTTCGAGTAGGAAGGGAAAACGAAAGAGCTAAATTGAAAAGCAATATCATTAACTTTAATAAACCGCTGTGGATTCTCACTCTTTGCAACTGCAAGAAACCAGGAGTATAAGAAATACTGTCATGAAGTTTAATTTTCATGGTGCAATCGTGTACGTGCCCCATGGTATTTAACTTCTCAGTACTTAAAATAATCCCTTGGGTAAATAAGGGAGACTTATTGCTATGTAGAAAGTTCCTTTCGCACAGAAAGGAAAGATATTGTTTTTAAAGTACTGTTGAATAAAAATAAACCCAAAAATATGTCAAATTTAAACTGGAAAAATATGTCAAAATTAAAGACTGTACATTAATATTAATAAAGTAAATTCAAATGGAAAATGAAAAAGGACTAAAGAACTAGAAGAAAAAAAAAATTGAGTAGAAAATAACCTCTTAATATAAAAATCTACATGAATTAAAATTTTCTTCACCTAAGCAATGAACCCTTTTTAATAATTTCTTCTTACGACATAAATTAGTTTTTTTAAGGTATAAATAAATATACGTATGACATAAATTTTGCAAGAATATTTCAAATGAAAATCGTAATTTTGCTTTCATGTCTTACGATATCTAAGGATAAACTTGTTAACATTATCAATGTCTTCTAGAATTTCTATAGTATCGATGAAGTTTTATGTCTATGCGTTTCATTGTTATATTTATTGTTATGATCATAACGTACACTGTTATATTTCTACGAAAAAAATAGGGACCGAAATGCTAACTTTTTTATGCACTATATTAAATAATTGTAATTTAAATTTAAAATTAAATATATAAATTAAATATAATTGTAATTTAAATTTAAATTTAAAATTAAAATCCGTGTTTTATTCATATTTTGCCATTTGAGGGAATTCGCGAAAGTTTTACTACCTATTTACACCTAAACGAGTTAACGAGGAGTAACTCGACGAAAAGTCTCGTCTTAATGATTTAAAAAAATTACAAAGTTATGTATGTATATATATATATATATATATATATATATATATATATATATATATATTGATACGTTTCAGTGATATAAGCATATATTACTTATACAAAACATAATTTTTTACAAATTATATGCTGATAATAGGGATGGTCAGTAATCGATCACCTGTCAAATCATAGTTCATACAATTTAAAATAAATGTTCTCTTTATGTACTTTAGAGGTGCACATAGTTTTGTTAAAAACATAATCACCTATTGATCTATAAAATGTTATCGGTGTAAATATTACGTCGTCAACAAAAAAGTTATCAATTGCCTTCATACTAATTTGGTAACAGCTTTTAAATAGAATTATGTAAACAATGTAAAAGGCATAAAAGGTATTAGAAATAAAAGCGTAAGGAACCATTATAAAACCTGTTACGTTACAAAGGCTCGTTTTCCTGATACACAATACTTATGATGTGGTTTTCGTAGCTCTAACACATAATTGCATATAGTATGTCTGGATGACAGTAACTAGATAAACTTTCTATCATCTTCTCAGGCTACACTCTTAAGTTAAATAAAATATCTACATTGAAATTCGTGTCATATATTCTACTGTGTGACATCAAACAGCAGTCTAAGGTATTGTAGAAGGACGAATTTGAAAGATTTGGTGCTTTCTACAAACTGAATAATCGTAGTAAATTATAAACCAGTTATGAATATATTTATCAATTTCGTCCTTTAACTTATTTTACTACTATAATTAAAAATAGTAGATAATGCAGAAATATTTTACTTGCGACCCAAATTTCAATTGTAAATTACTTAGTATAAGTACGAAATTGAAATTTATTTGTTTCAATGGACAACATTATTTAACCTGGAGTTTTGCATTTCATTAAGGTTTTTTCAGCAATACTTCTTATTTGACCTGATATTCAAGGGAATTGATTAAACAATATAACCAGGCTTCTTTGTAGTCATTTTTTGAAAGAAGTTTTTTATAGCACGTTACACACTTGGCGAATGAAAGCTAGTCCGGAAAAGTGTAATATTTCGACTACTACATTTGCTACAGTATAAAAGTGTAAAATTTTGAATCACACTGTTCCTACAGTGTAAGCGTTTGTATGTTTACGAGTGTATGTCAAAATATGTTTCTGCTAGCTTTCTATTGCAAGCGAATTACCTGTCAGGCCATATCCATTTCGGTACGTATTTATTGCATTATAAATTATTACTTTATCATTTACAAAATCCTTCATATTAATAAATTACAATCCTAAGTCAGTATATTCATTTATTTCCACAATAAACAATCTAAACAAATGAAACTTTATTTAGATTGTTTTAATAAATTTAACAACACATTACATTAATTTAAATTTAATCTCATTATTTTAATACATATAACGAAAGGAACTTCTTTCCAATCTGGTGTCCCACAATACACCTCGTTCATTTTCAGGAATACATAACTTAAAAAGAAAGAAAATAGATGATATAATGTTTCATATATCCGTTCGTCTATCTATCTGTCACATCTGTTTCTCCCCCAAAAAAACAAAAAGATTTGAAATTGATCAAAGTTACAAAACATGTTAATAATGTAATAAAACTCTCTGTCACGTATATCGTTAACACTCAAGACTATTCATACCGAAATTTGTTGCGGGGGAGAGGGAAAATGTGTGCTCGATTTTCTTTTCGAGAGTATCAATAGAAAGGAGAGATGATAAGCTTTGTACAATTATTTCTTTTTTTTTAATTACACGTAAAAGGAGAAATATTCCCATATCCAAATAAGTGAAAGTTAAAGTTAAAGTAAGTTTGTGTCTAAGTATAATTTTATTTAATATTTACCTAAACTTTAGACGGGATATGAAAGCGACGATTTTTATTTTCACTTATATTAAGAATTCATGCATTCACGCCTGTGGAAGATATGTTAGGCAATATTTGTATATAATTTAATGAGAATTAATACATACGATTAAACGTTTATGTGCCTGAGTGCATAAGGAAGCCTCGCAATGAGAATTCTGTCCGTAAGTGATAGGATTACTTATAAAGTCTTTAATAAATTATGATATAATTACATAAACAATTTTTATCAATAACTGGCAATATCGTAAGCACAACGAATTCTGTTAATGAATCGATGTCTTAAGTTAGTATTAGTTATTTCATAACAATACATGTATATAACAATACATAGATTTTACTAAACGTTTATTCCAAATAATATGAAAATAAGGAGGGAATGATAAGATTACATATAAAAAATACGTAAAAAACGCCAACAAACTTACAAAGCACAAAGCGAAGTGAAGTACTTTGTAAATGACAAAATCAAATAATCAAAGTCGAGGAGATAAAATTCTGCATAAAATTTAATGAAGTTTTATATCAATTTTTGAATTAACAATGACTATAACCACTATTAGAATCTGTACCAAACGTAATTACATCATGTAATGACTGAAGCTTATTAAAACTTTATGAAATTATCATTTTCGGAAATTTTACAACGATAAGCAGCATATTTAACGATGCGATCTTATTCATCATAGGACGATGCGAATGACAAGTTGTTATACTGTCTAACGGTCGCTAATGCAATACCATCATTATTCCGTAAAGTATGAGTGATCACCCTATTACAGCCAGGGTGAGGGTCGCCCGCGCTCATTCCTCTCAGCCCTCCTGTTCAATTTATGGATATTTGATATTCATGTGGAAGTAAATGGCTGGGAATTTTTCATATAACGGTTTTTGTCATCTGATATACGCTTATACGAAAAATGTAATGCGATCTCTCAAGTACGGATAGAGGCGATTAGTTCAGCCAACGTGACGTTGAAATTTACGGTTTTTTATAATCTCAATAAATCGTAGCATTATATATTCAATTATTTTTATTCAATATACTAAAATCTTTACGAATTAAATCTAATTTTCGTAATTTTTTTGAAGTTGTATTTTTAAGTGAAATTGATTTTCCCAAGTAATGTAAGCAAATGTAAGCAAAAAAAAAAAGTTAAAATATAACGCAGTGGTAGTGGCAAATGACGATATAAACATTAAATTGTATTAAACGATTGAAGTAGGAAAGATGAGAGAAAGATACAAGTGTGGACTGACATTGACGCGTAAAAATAAAAGGAAAAACATGAAATGAAATGCTTCGTGTTATGTATTTGCAGTCGAATTCCAAAAATAAATAGGCAGTATGCAAAATATAAGAAATATTCAGTAAATATTATTCAGTCAGTAAATTAGTTATAACATTTGCTAATCAGTCATTTTTCAACTAAATTTTTTTACGCCAGTATTCTAAGATATATGGTATGAACTATTATGCTCGTAGTCATATTAAAGCTGATATTATTGTCTCAATATAGTTCTAATATAGTTATTATTAAACGTAGTGAGACCAATAATATAACAGTTTATCTCAGTGTCAGTGAGTCAGATAATATAGTAGAAATTTCGTTTCTAACGCAATTTGTGGTCATTTAGGTAACTGAACATTTTCTTTTTTACAATAATTCATAATTTCCTTACAAATTAAGACATTCTAATCATTGCAAGATGTACATTGTGAAAATGCTTGTAAAGAAAGTATTTCTTTTACCGAGTGGCGCAATTGACATTTATTGCAACACAATGCAGTACATAACTTAATCGAAGGGAAATGTAAAATGCCTCGAATAAAAGCTATCTGTTTTAAACTTTATATATATATATATATATATATATATATATATAAATATATATATGTATATATATTTATATATATATACACATATAGCCTTAGCTGGTTATTCTTCTTAAGTGTTATTGCGAGTTTAGACCATGTCTGTCTTAAGAACTTTTCGGGGTTTAAATATATTAGAGGCAATGGATCGATATCTCAGTGATTTAATACCTGATAAAATCGTGAAATTATATTGCATTCAAAACTTATTTATTTGCATCTGATTAGTTCGAATAAAAATGTATTTAGCAATACAATAACAGTTGTTCATGTTTATTACCAACATTTTTATAAAATATATTATGGTGTCGATGCAATTTGCTAGAAACAATGACTCTACATCATATGACTTCGGGTGATTATAGTGCTCTTTTTGTATAATCTACGTAACTGGTAGTCGCCCGCTTTTTCGGTTCCATAAATTTAAAAAAAAAATTCTAGTCTGTTATTTTACACGATATGTTGTGATAACTTCGACAATAGTAAGTCATATATATATATATATATATATATATATATATATATATATATATATATATGTATATATATATATATATATATATATATATATATATATATACATATATATATATATATAAATATATATATATATATATTTTTATCAGCAACACGTGATGGAGACACATCAATAGATTCTGTTAAACCTATCAAGCCAGACAAGAGATTTCAGTCCCTCAGAAATTTCATATTTTCGAGATTTCAGAGATTCAAGAATCAGTAAGAGTAAGTCAAATTAATAAAGTTTTATTAAGTTGAAGCTTGATGTCAAAATAAAAAGAAATATTTATAGCAATGAGTTTCTAAGTTCAAGTTTTATAACGTTATTGTCAGATATATTGTATTAAAATATTTAAACTCACAAACATTCTTAAAGGTGAAATTCTTTATCATTAATAGTACTATATAAGAGATACAAAGCTGCCATAAATTTTGCAATTTTCATTGAAAGATTCAACTTTTGCGACAACTGTAAGTGAGGTGAATGTATTTAAAGAATATGTTTAAAGAAAAAAAGTAAACGTCATTGTTTGCTATATAATATGCATCAAATTAATTGAACTAATGGACGTATATATTGTACTAACTCCGAAAATATTACAAACAAATTAAAAAAGCGCTACAAAAATCAACGACTGTAACTCCTCTTTTCCACGCGACATGTACTTTGAATTCATTTAAACATTCAACCAATTTACTGTGAAATCAAAATCCGATAAAAACAACGGTGATGAAATGTTATAAAATATCATATCAAGCATACTATTTATTGGATTACTTCCTCAATAAGATTACTGGATTATCCTCTCTTCCATCAATATGCCCGCAATAATTGTATTGGTCAATTCTGATAATTGCATTTAGTGAAATATTGCCGTATGTTACTTTATTAACGCTCTGACTCGAATAACGCTGCGATTTAATTAAAAATCTGCGTCGATTTAAATATTCAACTGAATTATTGTACTGTACGAATATTTCGTGCATCCAAGTACTTCGCGGCCGCATTTTCGTTTTTTTTATAGGTGGCGTTTGTGCTGGATATAAATTATGGATGGGTAGATATTCATTGATTTTAAAGTGCATTACGTTTGTATATTTAACAAATATTAGTTCAATAATTTAAAAAAAAATGATTCAAAAATGGAAATATTGTTCAAGTATTACTTCAAAAATCGTATTAAAGAAATCAACTGAATGCTTTCCATTAAATAATCTGAGTTCCAGAATTTGTTATACCGCATTTGAATGGATATTGGAAACGTAAGCGTTTCTTTAGATCAAATTTAGTACATTCAGTACACATCTTCCAAACGGCAAGGTTTGTATTTTCTCTTGTTTAACTTAAATTTATTACATTTAATAAAACGTATAGTTTTGTTTACATTTTTTAAATAATATGGCACCAGCTTCATCTAGCCAGAATGAAAAGTAATGATCAAAAACCTTTCACTTATACTTCGTCACAATTCTTTCAAAGTTTTAGATTTTTCTCACAGCTGCTTTTCTTTCACTACTTGCATAAATTTTATATTTATTTACAATAAGTGTCGCTATTATTGTAATCAGTATATTTTCTCATAGCGTTGAAGGATGCTTTAGAATTATTATAGTCAGTGTGAGTAAAGTGGTCTTGTAAACTATTTTGAAAAATATTAACATTGTCATATAAAATTATATGTGAGAATAGACGTTCAAATTTTCAAGTACATATTACTATTTATTATAACCCTTTTTACAAATTGACAAAAGTTATAAATGTTAATAAAATTAGCTTATAATTCTTCTATATTCTAGAATCAAGGGAATAAAACTTCAGTATCAAATATATATTCAATAATAAAATATAATTTATGAACGGATGAAGAATCATACGTATATGCTGGTTTTTTATCGTTCTGTATATTGGATCAATTAAATGAGAAGCCTGGTCTCAGATATTAGAGGCGAAGACAAATAGTCTAAATTTATAAATGATCTTCTATCCAGTAAACATTTCAGACATTGAAAAACCCTGATTTTCATTAAATTTAATTTCTTTTCTCACATGTTAAAAAACTTAAAGTCTATCATTTGATCGACGCGTATTTCCTAACTTTCAACAAACTTTGTTGAAAGTTAGGTTAGAAACAAGTTGGCGAACTTCAAAGCATTTAAAATCACATAAAGAAACGTGTTGTAATTACGATGTAAAACAACTTTATTACTCGTTTACGAGAGGGTCTTCACAAAAACAACTCAACTACTGAACAAACATCCACTCGAATTAGCATAATCGCTGATAAAACGAAGTTTTCCTCATCCAACATTTCTCGAGCGATTGGCGCCTGAACAAATTGAAAGGGCGTTTACATCGACGCCACTTAAAGCATTTTACAAATTACGTGCAGTTCCACGTATAGGTATTTGTGCAACTGTACAGTCGCTTAATTGAAGACGATTTGTTAACTAAATATTATTTGCTTTTTATAAATATTTCTATTAACACAGTATTCTATTAATCTTATATTGAATTAATAGGAACGATATATTTTTATTTTTATTATTTCTTGAAATGGATAGTTCCTTTCTATCAGAAAAACATTGTAATCTCAGGATAAAAATGTTTAAGAAAAACTAGTTAAGATTAAAACATATATGAAAGTGTATTTTTATTGAGTACATTTAGGCCTGTATGTATTTTTATTGAGAACATTTTACCTGCCAAGCATGAACAGAACTGGCACTACGAAGGTTCCGTACATATTCAGGCATTTATAAGCATTTAAGGGCGCGTGTATTTAATAATATACAAGTATACTAATATCTCTCACACGTGTAAAGAATGTGGCAAATTTAAAAACTCATGACATCTAGAATTATCGCTATAGTTTCCGTACAATCTTTGCGTGGGCTCCTAATAACTCAATTTTCTCATAACTTTAGGTTTATTTATTTAATTACTCATATCCTTTAATTCACACAACTGATACATACGGCGGACTTGTTGCTACAAGTGCAATCTGTTACAGCCAACCGGGGTACTAGACAAGCCCCACTCGACGAGCGACTGGAAATCGGTGCGCCATGCCGTCAAAGGCCTCGTGCCTCGGAATAAATCCAACAGATCACAACAACGGCAGTCTCGGATATCAAATATCGGAATCAATAAAGACTCAAAATCTAAAATGATACAAGAATTATATTTTTAAAACCCTTATATTACTTAATTAGTCCTTTCAAACGATACCCCATTATTATTAACGATTGGCAATTAAAAAAAATCTATACTAAATTTGTCTCACTTAATATTTCCCTAAAAATATTTTTGTGTTTAGTCCTTCAGATATATGCGAGTTCATTGGTTATATTACTACATGAGATTTTAAATGGCTTCGTCAGGCGGTTTTTGATAGAAACGGCTTTGAGAGGTAGACAGATACTCGTACATACGTGAGTTATTTCGAGTTAGAGAATGCTAAAATGGTGCATGATTATGATAACTTTATGCTTATGGGTTATATAATGTGCTACACATTAAAAGTACGCATGAGGTAAACCAATTCGATGATTCTCCAATAGAATTTTTAAATGCAGAATTTTTTTCTTGTGGAAACTAAACAATGTGAAAAAATAAAAAAGAAAACAATATATAACACATGACATATTAAAACATAATCATAGTTTTACCTCGAAGTATCCAAACACTCAACGTATATAATTTTTAATTTAGTCTTATGATAATTTATTTTTAATTTCGAGAAAAGTAATGGCAGCCAAAACTGGATTTGGAAACAACGCACATAAATTAGTATTGCCTACATTAACTACAAATAAGAAGTAGGCATTATATTTAGGTACTAATATACTTTAATAAAAAATGATGTAGAAATCATTCACAATATCTACTACTTCATGTACCGATTTATCTTTAATTTATTAAAATATTGAAGAGTTTTACGACAAATTGTTTTTAGGACGACTTCAATCATGCAGATTTTAATAATGCCAATGCATTCTTAAATACTTTTTTGTGTTCATTCTAATAATAACCACGAACTTATTATAAGTATGTAATAGAATGTCAGTTGTTACTGCTGTATTATCAAAACCTCACTTTTAATTAGAAGGTCTCAGGGTCTGTTTCATAATCAAATCGCAACAATTGTTTTAATCCTTATTTGAATTATTACTCTGCTAGATAATCACATACTAGTGTAAAAGTATTTACTTATAATTATATACTTATATTTATGTCATAATTTTACGTTATCAAATAAATCAGAAATAAAATATTTTATTAACATTTATTATTTCCAACCTTCGCGCATCACTGTACAATTCGCTGCACACTGTACTCTGCAAAATTCGATAAATAATCACATCGACACGACGCGGCCAATCGGTGGAATAAAAAGCCGTCGGGTAAACTCAGTCATGCCACCGGTGCCCGCTCCGTGCGTAATTGATCGCATCCACCCCTCCTAAATCAGTTTATACCGATAATACCTACTGATGTTGAACGGGCCGTTTAATTAAAATGGAGCGGACACAATTAAGTTGCATGTTCGTAGATTGGTTTCGAATGAAATTTGTGTATTTTTTTTAAATCTATATTTTTTGCTACTGCTTAATTAATTTAATTAAATACTTTAATTTTTAAACAAGCCAGTAATTAATAAAAGTATTTGAGAAACTAAAATATAAGTGACAAAATTTGGGATTGCTACCAACTTACTTTTAAATATATTAAAGTATCAGGACGTGTGTAATATACCCATAACATTTTATTCCCACAATCTATATATTTATGTCATATCTTAATATGGTGAGGTAAACAGCGATGATAAGGCATGACAACCATATCTTGCAAACTTTATAAAATTATGTCAGAATGCGCCATTTCTCAATACAATTATAACTGCAACCTAGTTAAAATAAAAATTAAATCAAATAATGAAAGAAAACAGCCAATTGCGAGTCTGGCGAGCGCGTCGATGTTTTCGTGCCTCGTTCGAAATTAAATTATTTTAATTTATTAAAAGCCTGGAGTAACAAATGTTGTAATAATATATAATGTAATTAAATGTTTGAAGAAAAAAAAATGGTTGACTGGAAGAGATTGCTCATATAGCAATAAGTCCGCCATATGTACTATACATAAAAGTTAATAAATAAAGAAATAAATAAATACATACCACAGTTTCATGATAATAATAACGATGTGATAATCTGTGATTGTGATAACTGTGATATCTGTGATATCGTCTTATGTATCACAATTTCTGAGAAAATCATGAGAATATAGAATTGTCGTTATAGTTTTCCTACAACTTTACGTAGATTTCTAAAAGTGTATAGTTTCAGAAATAAGGGGGTGGTGAACACATATTTTTTTGCAATTTTTCATTTTACGAATACCTCTTTTTATATATATCTTGAAAAAAATTATGTACTTTATCATCCCTTGTCTATCCTATTTTTTTCCAAATAACATGTACATAAAAAGACATATTTGTCTCATCAAAGAGACAAGCGACATCAAAACTATTTCGATAGGTGGCGAGGGTAGGTTGATTCTTTTACAGGATTCCATTCTTCTGGACTAGAGACATGGAAAATAGTCTCGCACGTTGTCTCGCAATAGCGATAGTAAATGAAGATATTTTTAGTTGTCGATCTGAAGTAGAACATAGCCAATCATATAAGGATTTGTTCCATATACCAGTGTTAAGTTTATTCTCCGTGTTAATTTCCATACATTAGCGAGCATCAATAGGTATAATAGAAAAATTAAATAAAACTTTAAAGTGTTGTAAAATAATTTACACGAATGAATTTCTTTTCTTTTTAATGTTGAAACATCGAAAAATAAAGTTGATATTATGCCAAAATATCGGATAAATATTGGAATATAATCTCAAAACTATTACAGTATAAAAAAAATCAAGCTTTTGAAAACGATATGATCAAAATCACAGTGGTACAGAAACTTCTATCAAAATTTACATTCAAGTTTTCATTCAACAGAACTTGTATAAGCTTGTTGCGTCGCATGTTAATCTAATTCCGAAGTATATTATATTACCGTACCGTGCGCTGTCGTGAACTATCGTGCATTTCCTTACCTCAAAGAATTCAAGTTAACAAATGGTTTATTACGAATATAAACAACGTTCGATGCTTTTAGTTGTGCGAAATGAAAATAATCTCGAACCTCCTCCATATTTATTTTGAATTATTTTGTGATTTCATTATATTTCATTCCATGAGAACTCATTCGATATTTGATCAGATCAACAAACTAGGTACTATATTATTAACTGAATGGTGAGAGGGTAACAAAACCCTCTTTGGTAAGATATTTATTAGAGTTTGCTGAAGTTAATAAATTAGATTGTTATCAAGACGTTATTAAGTATTAAATATAAACTAAATTTTAAAAAAATCTTACCAGGGAAGTATGGACACATAAATAATTTAATATTTCTTTTATTTAAATCTCTAATATAAATCGTCAATTGTGTCTCATATTTAAAATCAATAGAAAATTTGTTCGTAGGTAAAATGAGTAATGATTTGTAATTTCACGAAATGTCGAGAAAATTAATTAAAAACCAATGATGAACAAATTACAAAAATCGATATAACAATAAGCGAGTTGTAAGCTTCTGTGTTAAATTACATATTGAGGGTTGTGATAAACCCTTTTTTGTTCGTTCCAATAAAGCACAAGAAAGGACGAATTACAAGAAATGACGTCACAATTCAGTATTTACCTCCTTGTCTGAACATCACGTATAAGCTATCATAGCTCGGTCAATTTCTAAAAATTTATCGACAGCTTTTTCACCCCTTATCGCCTTGTATTTTAAAATCATTATTTATAAATAAAAAAAATATATCAAATACCCTATTTTGAAACAGAATATGACTGAATATTTATTGAATAAGAAGATGACATTAATTTCGAATGGAAGTTACATCCATCATATTTATGCGCTATTACATGCATAGTAATGTTTTTATTTAAATAATTTTATATTATAAAATAGTTTATTATTTTGAAAAAAGTAATATTAGTTGTTAAGATTCCTTAGCTAAATTAGGAACCCTTATAGTTTCGACATGCCTGTATGTCTGTCTGTCTGTAAGTCCCAGCTGTTTTATTCGGAGACTATTATTTCTATAAAGCGGATATTTGGCAAGAATATACATATTTATAACGTCTAAAATGTTGTGAAATAAAACTTTTAAAAAATGTTTTTAGTGTACTTCCACTACCTGTAAAATAGGGGTGATTTGGTTGTTATTCGCATATGCCATTCTAAAAACTATCATTGAATATGTCATTCAGAAATATTAGGGGTGTCTCGTGAGCACTTTTTTGCTTCGTAGGGATTCGTTTAAAATATTAGGTTTTAAAGGGGTCATTTTGTTAGAGTTATGCGTAATCACACACTACCAGCTAAACCGCAATTTTTTAACATCTGAAAATTATTCATATTAAAAATATTTATAACAATATTAAAAAAAGAATTACCTCATCTAAGTATGTTTTGCTAGGTTAAGAATAATAGTTTAACTCATGACATGCAGTTGGGTCTGTAAAAAGTTCACAAAAACTTCATAGAAGTGATTTAAATTAACATTAAAAATAATTAGGTAATATTTATTACGTCTGCGAAAGATATACCAAGTAATATAATTATATATTTACGTGGTGAGAAGGAATAATTATAATATTTGTAAATAGTTTAATAGGAATACTATAAACACCTGAATATTTATTTGCGCCTAAATGTATATGGAACTATCATAGTGCATGTTAAACTCAATGTTTTTTGTTTTTGATGTTTTATTTTTTTACCAATAATCAATTTATTTAAAAGTAGCTAAAACCACATTGGTAAATGTAATAATTTCTTATTGATATACTCTTACAAACTCAGCTCTATTTTATATGTGTATGTGTCAAACCGTAACCAATAAATTTACGAAAATGTATTTTATTTTTTGAAATTGCTAAAATGTAAATGAATTTTAATAAAAGTCAATGAAGAAAGTCACAATCGCTTGAATATTTCTTTTTATATTAATACCATTTCACTTTGTATGCTTCAGTTAAAATTGGTGTCATTATTTAAATATTTTACTTCAGTGAAGTCTTTTGTTCCAATTAATAGCCGTAATTTAAAAAACGTTCTATTTTTTATGATTTCTTGGAACCTAACAAAAACTTATGAGAAGAAATATTTAAAAATTATACTACACAATATAAATCATTGATCGCAGCTTTAAATAGAAGAAAGTACAATGGAGCAACATGTTTGGTGAGGTAACTGAAAATTTCCAGCTGTAATTAGAAAAAAATACTCATTTCACTTCAGTTATTTGCTATCTGAGCGGTGTCGTATAAATTTATTCGTTCTGGGATTCACGGATAATCCTGTTGTGTAGGAAAATGTTTTCGGAATTTCGACGGTGCATTTTAATTACAAATACAAAATCGCCACTGCAAGGATTTATGCTACAATAAATAAACAAATAACTTGTTTTATATTTATACCTTTTACTTTGATTATTCTTCTTTAGGCGAAGCATTAATTTGCAAAGAATTAAATTCTTAACAAATCAGGCAGCGAACTTACAGAAGTCAGGCAAAAGATAAAATTAACTTTCTGTTTATCATATAGAAAAATGAAAAGCGTTACGTTATGCTCTAGTTGATAACATAAAGTTAATTTTATCGATCGACTTATATAATATTTCGCTGCCTGATTTATTTAAAACTTCACTATGACAATTAATTAACCAGTTTCGCTCTAAACCATTTCCACAGAGTTTTATCAAGCAATGAAACATCTTAGATATTTTCGTTAGATCAATATATAAGAGCCCATAGCGAAACACATACTTAATCGGCTGTGTTATTTAAATGTTTATCTAGTTTTACTTTATATGTAGATATGGTCCGACCTAATAAATTATTACGTTAAGATGAAAATAACCGTGTCATATCATTTATTCATTTGTAGGGAAAAATTATTACCTAAAATAAAAAACGAAAAAAGTAACTTAACAATATTTTGAAATCATGATTGAAGAGGCATCTATTTAATTTGTTTAACTTTGATAGTCTACACACTTTGCATCTATTCTGCGAAGTCATTGACTTTATGCTAGAGTTTCTAGAGTGTAAAAAGTGACTTGTAGTTACACATTATATACAGAATTTCTAGAAAATAGCTAATCGATTTGTCCTACAGATTTAAAAAGCAGAGAATAACTTTAAAAATTACTCAAGGCGAAACTTCGATCCTAGACTATCTGAAAAAATTACTATATTCGTAAGAAAGGTAACGAACCTAAACTATATGATACCACTCTAAAGAACGTATGAGTATTTTAAACTTAAAATTCTAATATTAGTCACACAGTACTATGGTTCTATAATTGAGACTTGATCCGATAATACTCACCAATAGCTGAAAAATAAACTTATTTTGGTTTTATGGTAAAATTAAAAAAAATATATACAGGAAAAAATAACAAAATTGTCCACAACGAGCATATAACTTATCTTCTAAATCATGCAAAAATAATATTCAGTTGCATATTTCACAAAATACATATAAACATACGTATATAAATATAATATCATTTCCCTTATTCAATTCAATTGAAGCTTTTTAATACTAGCTGCTGTGGTCAGGACATATACCGCGGGCAAGTATTTTATTAGAGCGTTTCTAATTTCTAGAAAGCGCGTCATTACACTTTCAAACAGTTTGGCCTCGTGGAATATGTTTGTATTTGCTGACCGAATAAAGGCAATGGGAAAAAGCGTTCCGGCCGTGATTGCGGTTTGTGTTTACGTGAACAAGTTTGCCAGTTGCGTTTTAAATGTGACTGTGTATATTTCAAATGAAAAGTGAATATGACACGCATATTATTCTAAATAAATTTATATAATAAATTTATCGTGGATATAGTTAGTTCCTAAATGTTTCTTTCTTTTATGTGTGTGTTTATTATTTCTAACGATCTTTTTATAAATATTGAGAAAAGTGATTCAATTATATCAGTATAACTACTAAAAATCACAGTATTTACATATTAAATATTATTCATACAATATACTTAACCTGCATAATATATTTATCTGAAAAACATCTAAATAGTATTATAAATTCAATACATAAATGTAAACGTATCGATTTATTTCTTGGTAATTCCTTTACTTCTTTAAAGCCTAGCTGACCTAATTTGGCTATGGTCAAGTTTCATAATACTGCGGATGTCGCTAGACCACCACTTTTATGGAACACGATTGTTCATTGTTTTTAATCCATGACAGTTGATCTTACTTGGATGAAATGAGCTATTTATTCCTATAACATAATTTTGTAGTCAATTAAGAACATATTATATATATCCAATATATACATTACGTCCATCAGTCCTTGGGTTTTTCATTCTGTTCGACGTTTTGTATATATTTTATTAGAGACCTAAAAAACCAGACAAGTATGTGTCGAAACACTCCGAATAGGATTCTTTAGTTGCTCTTACTTTTTAAAATTTTGGATGCAAATTAACTAAAATAACAGTCAATTAACTTAAATTTTTTTATTTTTCAAATAACGGGGTTATTTTATTTTCTTCCCAATATATTGTGCCTCAATCTGTTTATTGTGTTGCTTTAGGAATCTGTATACTTTTAAAAATTGTGTATTTTTTACTGTAAACAAAATTAAAATGTAAAAAAAATATATAGCGTATATGTACGCTTGGTACCAATATTTCATAAAATATGATTTTATTTTAATTTCGTTTATCTTAACGTCACAGCAAAATTAACAAAAAATTTCCAAAAGCTTTTAAAAAATTTTGGACTTAAAAAATTACTGAGACCACTTAAACAGTTCTAACTACTCTAACTACTTAAACGTATTCTAACTACTTAAAAGACATAAAATAATAGTTTCAATATTTGAAATGTTTAAAATAATCTAACCTAAAGGAACACTCACATTATGGTTAAATTCAATATCAGATAGACCGCTTTTAACTTTGTATGTAGTTTGCGAAACAGGTAAGGATATATATGAAAGGTAGAACTGAAGTAATACAATTAGAAAATATAAGAAATATTAAACTACTATTAAAACCATTAAATTAATATGAACAACGGATATGAAATTGGCAAAAAAGTTGGCTCCTTCTCAATTTCTTCAGTAACTTGAGTTTGCCAATATATTGCTAATCTTATTTCGTGTATGCGATATCGATATACTAATGAATAGTCATAACTGCCTTACAAATTAAGGGCTTGTGCCTACTCCTATTAGCATAATGACAAAATATCAGTATTTGTGAAATGAACAGAGTCCCCGTGCGACATTGGACAAAGGCTGAATGGCATCATGGTTGAAGTATTAACAGTAAGCTTATTGGCAACCAGCATACCAGAATGTTGAAATGTCAAATTTAAATAATCTACATACATAAAATATAAGAAATACAATAATACTATTAAACCCATTCAATGAATGTGAAGAAGTTGGCTCTCTGTAAAATTTCTTTAGAAACTTTAGTTTCCAATGCATTGCTAATCTTATTTCGCGTGTAGGATACCAATAAGTTAATCAACAGTCACGACCGCTTTACAAATCAAAAACTTGTGCATACTCCTATTACCATAATGACAAACGTCAATACTTATAAATTGAACGGAGTCCCCTTGCGACATGGGACAAAGGCGACCGAATGGCATTATGGTTGATTAATTAACAGTAAGCTTGTTGGCAACCGGCACGCCAGTATGCGTGGCTGACAACTGTTGAATATTTCTCTATATGTCCTATAGAGTCATATCAAGCTAAGTCGTCCGTTTTTGAAATCGATTATTATAAACAATCGATTTAAATACTTGCATCAAAATATTTTATTAAGCAATTATGATAAAATATCGAAATTACGTCATAGAATATGAATGTGAGATGCAAAAATAGAATAAAGTGTTTAATTACTTGTTGACTATTCATTACTTAGTATTTTAATTTTTATTTCCTTACTGAGCCTAGAAGAAGTTTGTTATACAATTTTCACGTGATTTTCTGAAGTTTGTTAAAAAATTATATCGACAAAAATAAATTAAAATAAGTGGCTATATAAACCGTTCATGTCTGATGTACGCAATTATTGTTGGACCAGCAGAAATAGGAATATAAAAAAGAATCGCACATAATAAAAGAGAATATTTGAGTTACAAGCATCTGTGTCTAAATAATGATAAAGAAAAAAAACTAGCAATAACGAGCGATCACATCTCGTGGGTTCTATACCTCGTTTGAAAATAAATTTCTTTAACTATAGTCATCACTAATATGGACTTCCTCGTGCAATAAATATTTAATAATAACGAATATATGTGAGCAGGAAGGAATAAATAAAAAAATGTGTGTGTGTGTATATATACACACACATATATATATATATATATATATATATATATATATATATATATATATATATAAATATACAGAACATAAAAACGGACAGGCAACAATTCCGCCAAGTGGTTTTTGTTTGTAGGTACTCTGCACAAACAGCATAAAAGTAAGGAAATTATTTATTTTTAAATCAGAGACAGCATTTATTTTATGTTCTCATATTAGACACAATACAAATAATCAATTAAGTTTAAGTCCTGCACGGACTTACCGCTACAGGTTGTCTGAACGACAAAAGACTTTCTTTTTTAATTTTTAGTGAAACCATTCTAGATTTTAATATAAAACTTTTGGACTTTGTAGAGATACAACATACTTCGCTTAACAGTTATATATTTATGAACCTATTCCGGACAACCAGATATGCAGGTTCACAGACAGAAAGAGAGGCAGACAAAATTTCAAGAGTTTTTTATATTTATGTTTTCATTACAAACTGTCTAGAAGCAGACCTTTATGTGAGATACACAGACAGGACAATAAGGTTTAAATTATTTATATATAAAGATTAAAAACAGCTCGTGGCAATTATTAAGCTTCTCTGTATGTATCTACTAATTTAATATTTTCAATTCTAAATTATAATGGACGTTCTTGTCATAGAAATTTATTGGGGGAAATTGTTCCAATTCACTCTGAACTGTTTCAAATGGCTCAATGTATGTTTTAATTCACTTTTTTTTCAAAATGATAAAATCTGTACCTTGCTTGGACTAAATCTTGTTATTCTTTTTGTTTTCCCTCTATGGTTCACTGCAATTCTTTACTATTCCCCATCTTCGCTACGAGTTAGGCCAAAAATCAAGCAACATTTACGAGCACGATACAATTTAAATATTTCCCAAACATGCTTCCAATTACGGAAGTAAAGTCCGTCCGTACCAGCCAACATGCTTGTGATGGATAATTCAATTACTGTCGTTCTGTACGCGGTTCAATATTTGAGTATCCTGTGGCTTCACGGTATCAAAGCTGCCTAATTAGCTTTGAGCGTATTGACGCTCTGTACGTTGCATAACTTTGGAGATGCTTGATGCATTGCATGATTTTGGAGAAAATCATTTTTAGTACTAAAGTTTCATTTTGAAATAATCAACATTTAAGATTTTGGGAATATTTAAGATGCATTTTAATTGTCACTCAGACTTATTTGCTGAATTTTTCAGACATCGGACTTTCCTTAAATCATTTAGTTCAGATATTCTCATTGCTAATCCTTAAATCACATTTAAAATGCCGTAACGAAACAATGTCATTATGTGACGAAAAATGCTAATTGATACCACGATTTCTCCAAAGCTTCCAGTTTAGTATATAATATTTACCTTTGTATACTAAATAGCAAACTAGACATTTGTAAAGAAGCAAAAATATGAGAGTTTTAGTTGGTATAGATTCCACATCGGTAGCGGATCCGGTGAGGAGTGATAAGCAGTCATGACAAGGAGTTTACTATCACAGATATATTCTTAACAATTGGAAGCAGCTGTAGCTTTGGATAAAATGAACGAAGAATACTTTTGCACCAATACTAGCTGAAAAAATGCGTGGGAGATCCAAATACACGTCATCATTTTTATGGCAGTATGAGTTTGAGCAACGAAATTTTTTTATTAAGTGCAGCTTTAGAGTTTTAGACATGCACTTGTTGACAAAGTGTTAGTTTTCTCTTTACTGTTCAGTCGGGTTTTTATTAATTACTACAATATTGTATAATTTTCTCTACTTTAAAAATTTATATCTTTTTTATATGTAGTTTTCTGGTAATTTTTTTACGTGATCTTTCTGGTGAGTTTACGTATACAATAAAACAAAATTGATTTTTTCCGTAGTGAACTCGCACAGTCATACTGAATAGGTGAAAAAAATAGAATTCAAATTTAATCGAAAGAATTTAATTAATCGAAGAATTTAAATTAATAAATAGCCAACTAATAGTTTAGAAACAAGGGTGATACCGGGATTTTAAAGCTGCAGTCACAAAAAAGTTTCCGGCTCCAAATAGTTATGCTCCCTTATAAATATGCAGTCCCTTAGTGACCAAATAATTACGGAAGCGTTTTTTTAGAAGTCGATCTTATGTGACGATGATGAGGATTTGCGTATGTACTCGTATATGAATTCAAATATATATGAGGAATCTATGTTTGGATATTACTAGTTTATGGAGCAAGAAATTTTCTTATCATATGTTTCTTTCGTCACATTTTACTCGTCAAGGCAATTTTAATTTGCTACCTATTATGCAGTTGGGTCTTATTTATTAGCTATTGTTTTCTTTATTTAATCTAAAATAAAAACCGTCTACCACTTCAAATGCTGCACATAGATCGTCCCCTCTATTTTTTCGCTTAGCTTAATTTAATTTTTTTTTGACAATAGGATTTTCTTTTCATCAGATTAAGAAATTTGTTTACTTGTATTTCGTAATATCAATCATATAAATATTTAAAATTAAATGTTGGGTTGTTTGCCCAAAAATTATTTAATTTGGGTTATTGTTTAGTTTGCATACTTAAATTTAAAAAATATTTGCAGATTGTTTTGTTGTCTGTTTTACGATCTATATATCTGTCTATGTTTTTGTCTGATATAAATTCAGAACAACTTAATATTGGGGTAAAATAGTTTACACATTTATATGGAAGACGCTGTGGGCATAGTTTTAATATCTCAATAGGTTTGTAGAAAAATGTAAGAAATACAGGTAAATGACGGGCAGCGGCGAGTGCGTGAATACTTGGGAGCGGCAATGCGAATTGGCGGGAAAGAAGTGTGTAAGTCACCCTGCGCCAGATTTAAACTGAACTCATTTTTTGTGTCTAAGATTAGGAAACAAATTAAATGTAGAATTAAATTTTGACTTTATCTTTCAATACTGCTCAGTAATAAAGTCGAAAGAAACTGCTTATTAAAAATAAAACGATTTTTTTTTTGAATGGCTGAAATTATTTTCGATTATCCCTTATAAAATTGGCTAAACGCTTCTTTATCTTACTAAACCACTTGAAAATTATACCAAACGAAGTGTGAATTCAATTCTCCAGTAGACTTTAGAAAACATTTTAATTTTACAGGAACTTCGTCCATGAGCTCGCAAAAGAAAGATCTTGTAAAGTTTCAAACTTGAACGTAGCGGAAGACAGCGATAACTTGAAAACTTCTTAAAATTCAAAGTAGCGAGGGTTCATGTACAAATTACGTTATGTGATTCAACTTTTACTACTTGTCAATTTAACTTCAAAGTGTTTCCTGAAAATTGTTTATATCACGTGGTTCATTAAATACTCAGTTTTTATTTTAATAGGTCCAGTTGTAAAATAATTTATAATCCTTCCTGGAGAGTTTTTCCAGAGTGAATATTATATATTCCCTTTAATAAGTGGTACACTTGGATTATAGTTAACGCTTGCCCATTAGAGGCACTACATCACTAATCAATCTATCAGACATTGAACGTCGGTAAATTAATAAATATTTAGGTATAGTTTCAATTTTTTTTAGTGACAGCTAATTTCCTATAAAATTATGTAGACAGCCCTGAGACTTTCCTTGCCAGTTCGCACGCGCTCATCCGTTATTTGAGTTAAATAAATACTGGAATAATTTTCAATGAAGATCAATTTTAATAAACGTGTGGCAAACAACTTTTTATTATATTTTAACAAGATTATTGAGTGAGAGTTGGAACCGTAACTCGTAGCAGATTAAAATGCCTAACAAGTCCGTATGTTAAAAAACAACATATTTAATATTATGAATATCTAAAAAGCTTAAATTCTATTTAAGCATTTCTTAATGCTTATTCTCATCAATAATTGATTCTGGATACATTTGATATCCTGACCGTAATGAAGAATATTTATACAAATTAGAATGTCTTTAAAATTTATGTATCCGGTACATCTTTAGCCTCAGAAAATATGCTCATATTTCGGAATCCGGATCAGTTCTCAAATAGCTGAAAATCCGCGATTGATCCCAACGCCACATTCTTATACTTTTTTTAATATATTAAAAAATCGTCGGAGACCAAATTATCTTACTGGCAAATTTTTAAATTTCTCTGCTCACGCCTTGGGTTACGTTCTGATAGTTCACCTCTACCTCTTACGAAAAATCTTTATTGTCCAAGCAGCAAAAAAATTGAGTCTAGTGGATTCTGACATCGGGAAATCACATCCCTAAATGTTTTCAAGGATAAATTGAAATAATCTTACCTCTCCTAAACTCTTTTCTTTTGAGCTCTTGTCCTTTCCATTTTTTCCCATCCCAATTCATGTCAATAGTTTGCATTACTAATACTTTTGTCTTGTTTTGATTTCGTTTTCTTTTTTAGATGTACTGTAAATAGTTTTCATTTTAAAATATCTTACAGTCTACTAACCGAATGTCAATTGTTATAGTTGGCTGAAAGAGATTGCTCATGTAGCTATAAGTCCATCATTTGTAAGTTGATAAATAGATAAATAGAAATCAAACAACGTTACAATATTTTGATTACATGCAAACCTAAATACATCGCGATGATAGAAAATACCCAAAAAATGTTCCTTCGATATCTGTACGTGAAACGATATAGTTACTTCTTTTCTACATTTCTTGGGTACTTATTTTATCATACGTTGCAGCAAATAAGACAAGTTTTTGACACAATTTATTTATGTTTAATGATTATTAAAAGAAATTTCTGAGTCTTAATATTTTGAAGAAAATGTTGCTCTTCGCAACTGATAAGTTCCTGCACTTTGCGTAGTCTTCATCTTTTTTGTAATACGTATGCAATTGCTAAATCAACCAACTTATTTGTGATGAATGAGAACTAAAATGTGATAAGTGTGGTCTTGTTATGGTAATTAGAACATACAAGCGTAAATAGCATCTCTATTGTTTTCATAAATGTATGTAAATAAATAAAATAAATAAAAATAAAAAATGATTGACATCACATTTAAACTACCAACACTAACTCGTGAATTTTCAAGTCACCCTGTTTTGTGGCGGCCCAATATATTCCTTTCCTTTTAATATAACGTTTAGATGAATTTGAGTGAGATAAAAAAATGACAATGTTTTTCTTATTTTTCCTTTCTTTACAAGAGTTACATTCTTTTTGAAACTTTGTTCAAAAATATATGTTCTATTTTGTAAACCTAAAATCAGTGTAAAATCGAAAGGATGACTTAAATCGCTTAATATCATCTGAACAAGTAAACCAACATGTCCAGATAAAAATGTGTACAATAATTTTTATGAAATGTGTAATCACGGATACATGATATCTAGAACTGATGTGATCCTAAATTTGAACATCGTTGGCATTCACAACAATTTATAGAGCATAATACATTTTAAAAATAGCAATATGCACGTTGAGTGACAATACTTAGCAATAATATGTCTCGAGAGGATATAACGATTACATTTGCGTAGTAGTTGAAACGTTGAGTTAAATTAATTTATATTAACGCGCGTCAATGGGCGTGTAATTTGCCGGAAAAGCCGGACACACGCACCCCATGCACTGTTTATGTGACCCATATTGACTTTCCAGAAAATTATTACTTATAGATGTAAAATTACTCAAAATTGAATGAAACTAGGTAGTGTAGTATTATTTCTATTTTATTTAAATCCTTTTCCACGACCCAGGTTCCGTTGTGTTACAACATCTTTATGTGGGCAATTGGAAAATATTTGCTAATTGCTCACCTGAAGATGTTGTAATACTACGAAACCTAGGTCGTGGGGAAGAATTTAAATAAAGTGGAAATATTACTATATCACTTAGTATCGTTTAATTGGGAATAATACATTTCTACAAAATTAACGCCAAATATATCAGTTAGAATTTGCGTACTAGCTGAATAATTCAATGCAACGTAATCTAAACGCACGACAGAGCGCTAGAAAAACACAATCGTTATACATACGAGTATTATACCATGTTTACATGGATCAGTTTTACCTGATTGTAGCCTACCTCTAATAAGGTACATTTTTCAAACATAGCGGTAAAAATAATGATCATAAAATAAAATTGTACAAGCATTTACTCACTCACTCGCCGAATAAAAAACTTTAAGTGAATCAGCCAATGTCTAATAGACTGAGTAATAGCTGGCCTTTAATTTTAAACTGTCACATGCATATTCTCATTTTATTCATTGCATACGTCAATTGATCGTAACAACCTAATGTCTCCATGAATGTAAATTTGTGGGATCATTGTACCAACCCATTAATATAAAAATTTATTAATTATGTGTTACGATGATATCAATCACTCATTGAAATGCCAAAATCAAATTCATACATCCATCCTGCACAGACTACTAGCGTTGTCTTCTTGTTCCCTTTATTTTATCATTTTTTGTCTCATAAGTTGCCATCGCAGATATCAGTTCAAAATATGCAACATAATTTTATTTTTGCTCGTCGAGTAGTCCTTACGAATTTCTGATAAAAAACCGTTTTACGATGGGAGCTCTCGTACAGAATGATATAAATTTGGACAGTCATATATCCAATAACGCTTTTCTTATTCATGACGACATTTCGCTAGTACGATTTAAATGTGTAGTGCTTTTGTATAGGATGAGACACATGGTATATGACACAAATATTATCCAGCGATATGAATTCAAATTAATTGAAGATTTTAATAAAATCTTAAATATTGGGTATTACACAAAATATTTTAATAAGCATTGACACTATATAACCATTGATTTATTTTTCTATATTGCTTTGCACCAAATTTTTTCCCTTCATAAAGTAGTTATAATTTGTAACAAGATTGCGAACAAATCATGTTTCTGAGCAGGAAAAAACGAATTATGTATAAAGTAATATTGAGAAGGATTCTAATGCCAGAGGACAATAAGTGAGCTATTATAAATAAAATAATTGAATTGATTTCCAAATAAGAAGAATGACGTTTGTCAAGTTTTTATTGATTTCGAAAAAATACATTAGGAAAAAAAATTGGGGAAGTTACTTGGTGTAGACATAATTCAGGTTGTAAAATCATCACATAGCTCTGGTAAAATGAATGCGAAATTTTGTTGTCGATACTATCTGTATAATAACTGATAACTCTCAGATTTTTCTAAAGTAGTTTGTGAGTACATTGCAAGAAGCAAAGTATATTTAAAACTCGGTCTTAAGCCGCTCACTAATAACGCAATGTAATTCGATTAATATTTATTTTACACAGTACAAAGTGTAAACTTTGAGACAACTGACAATAATGATATTCCTATTCTACTCACAAACGTATAAACTACAATGCTATAGAGCAAATAGTACATAATAATATAAAAAGGAACCTAACCAACATTTAAATGATATTATCAATATCTAAATCAAAATCAACAATTCAATTTAACCTACATCTGACAGTGACCGCCAATCGCATGAGAGGATTTGGGAGACACGAGCTAAATACAGTCAACACATTTGTAACGATCAATCTTTACAAATTACCCACTTGAAGATGTTATACAACAAAACCTAGGTCGTAGTAAAGAATTTGAATGAAGTAGAAACAAAACTATATCACGTAGTTTCATTTAGTTGTGAAAAATTAAATTAATTTTATCTTAAAACCATTAATTCCTAATATTTTTCACCCATCCAAGATTTTATGAAGTAATATTATATTAATGTTTTATTCACGGCCACACACAGTGTTTTATTACAAATGTTATACATTTTAAGATTAATATATTCTCTCAAATTTAGAAAATTGTTTTAAAATAAATTTGTTTCAATATAAAGGTCACTTAAATATTATTGATAAAAACATATACACCTAAAGGGTGTATCATCAAATTTAAATTTAAGGAAATCATCTAAAAATATTGCAAAGTTGTATTTGAAAAACAAAATGTTGAGAAACTAAAACTCATATCGTGGCCTATTTACAAACTCGGGTAAGTTAATCTACTAAGACACATTTTTATCGATTTCTTTAGTTTTTCAGTAGTTCGTGCCAAAATTGCCAAAACGAAACACCGATAGAATCACTTCGGTGTCCGTCCGCCCGTTTGCCATAGAGATTTCCCGGAAATTTTAAGTTCAACATAGAGTATGATGTCCCTTTTATAGACGAGAAGTATAACGCGTTCAATTTGGTTTCTGGGGGTTAATTTCAAGGGGTAAATTGAGAATTTAAAAAATTCTTTCAGCATTGTCGCGTAGGGTGTGTAATGAAAACTTATTAAAGCGCAATTTCAACAATATATTTTTAATGAAACTTCTCAAACCTTTCTTGGGAAAAGCGCTTAAAAATTGCTGTCTCGGCCATTATCACTAAAATGATCATTCAAAAAAATCTTATCAAATCATGAGCATCAAAAATTTAGTACATATCGAGAAACCGTAGCGGAATAAATCAATAATTTGTCACAATTAATTCAACTGTTTGTCACAAGTAATTGAATT
Source organism: Druceiella hillmani (assembly GCA_039881145.1). Lineage (NCBI taxonomy): Eukaryota > Metazoa > Arthropoda > Insecta > Lepidoptera > Hepialidae > Druceiella > Druceiella hillmani. The sequence goes on along the minus strand of JAYKKI010000025.1, from coordinate 5,947,834 downwards.
GTTTATTTCCTTGTAGCTGCCATTGACTTGAGAAAACAATTATTCCATCAAAAATATTTACGGCTCTTTTCTTACATGTCTTTCAAAATCCAGCTCTGCGCATTTGCGATATAATAGGGCATTGGTGAGTTCAGCGGCGGGTAGCGCGATAAACGAGCACCTATTAAGCATATGGCCGGAGTGCGTTTTTATTATTGTTAAATTGGAGGACCGATGACACCGAACACTAATTGTGCAAGTGTAGCTGGCACTTAACCAAGTTTTTCACTTAGATTTATTCTGCTAATATTGTACTTTCGTAAACCGTAAATTCAAATATACAAGGCAGTAATGAATGTATTGCGGCCTAGAAAAATTAAGATTTTACTTATATTGAATTTCTTAGGGCGTTTAAATTTGGCAGTACCTTCCAAATCTACTTGAGTATGTGGTAAAGAAAATGAAATATTAAGTACAAAAGCATCATCAAGCTCTGTAAAATCTGCTTCATACATCAAAGGCTTACCCTTTTATCATAATGACAAATGTCGGTATGAGAAACGTACAAAGGACAAAGAAGGTTGCACGGCACTATCATTGATCAATTAGCGGCAAATTGGCACTCAGATGCCACTATGCGTGGCTAGTTAGTATGCATTTGAGACTATACAGTCAACTCAAGCTAAATCGCCCGCTTCATGTATTTGTGACACACATTATATTATCAGCTTCATCACGAACGTTATTACTACTGCGGCAAAAAATATAAATTGTAATTGTTTTTCTGCTACATCGAAGCTAATATTCGATAAATTATTTTATGAAAAATAATTTATTGAAACTAGTGATATGAGTGCTATTAAAATTATATAAATATCTTTTGCAAATGTCAAATCTATCCGTTGAAAAATGTGAGATCATGCTTGTGCTTGCGCGGTTCAGGATGTCCAGATACCACAAATACGAGAGCTATACTAAAACAAAATGTCATGTTGTCTCTTTAATACGAGATGAATGTAACAGCGCCTTGTCTGTTTGAGCCGATTTATCAAAGCTTAAAATCACTTCTATGGAATTTTTAAAGTAGTTTTCACGTAAAAACATGCGGGAGTAACCTAGCCACTACAAGTATCGCGATTTGCCATCATTGTTCGAGTGCCTCCGTACAGTTTCGATGGTTTCCGCTTCTTTCTTCTGTATGTATATGTTCTCAATGATTTTTAGTACCTAGTAAAATAAATATTTTTCTTATGACAATAAGTCATAAATGAAACAAAATCATTGTGAAGTTTCATGGCCGAAGTCATTTTATTTTTTGTAATGTGTACCACACAATGAAAAATAAAATGGCTTGGGCCATGAACCAACTTTGGGCCATGATTTTTCTTTCAAAATGCATTTCTTTCAAACAACGCTTACAAAACATTATAAATTTCACTGCTATCGTAAGTCCCATGACATATATTTTTTAGTCTTATATTCTGCATGCATTTTTTTAAGTCACAATAAAAATGTTAAAAAAGATACAAAAATTATTATACATAATACAAGTAGTATTTACTACAAAAAATATGTTACTATATTTGCTAGAATAATTAAACCAGATTGCAAGAGAAGCACTTTACCTCAAATATCTCTTCCATAGCCATTTTTAAAGTAAACATAAAATTAATTGTACAACGAGACTGAAGGTGGAATTGTCACCGACCTTTAAGTTTTATACGTGATGCGATAAAAATAACATAAAATTCAATGTAATCTGTGGAACGCATATAACTCCTCATTGGCATATACCGCATTAACATTACGGTACAGAGATAACTTTATTTTTCCCTCGATTTTTTAAAACTATATATGGAAACACATGCATAATATATAGAAATATATGTTAATGGCGTAAGCCTGGCTTATTTTGTAAAAGAAACCGCCTTGATTTTGCTCGAATTTTTTAATTATTGTGTCGCATACTACTACTTATCGACTATAAGCAAAAAAAATACGAAAATTGCTAAAGTAAATTGCAAATCCTAATTTATTGATATCTGTCATTATCTCATTTATAATTATTCTTTCTGATGCTGTACAAGTCGACTAATCAAACAATATTTTAAAATATAAATTTTTCAATAGCATATAGTTAAGAGAATGGAAATCTTCTGTAATTAACAAATAAGCTTGTACACGAAACACAATAATTACTGTTATCCTTCAGCAAACCGTATGCAATTCATACTCGAGTTTCCGGTGGCTTCTCGGTAGCAAAGTTGATTAATTAGCTTTGATCGTACTGAAACTCGGTGCGACACATTGTAGCTAGCCACTAAAATTGTATAGAAGCTACATCATATTGATAAGGATGCTTGCTAAGCTTAACGTTCTAAGTATGTTGGTACTTGCTAATTTTATTAATACATACAATTGCTCAGTAAAACAAAAATCAAAATATTATTCTGAGAAACATATTGGTACAGCTATTTTCTTTATTTTACTCCACCTTCAAACGCATGCAATTCATTACGACGTTACTTCAACCTGGTTTATTAGATGTAACTTAAAATTCCTTTTTATATTTAAGAAAGTCTAAAAATTACTATTTTGTGTACAAGGCATGTCATATTGAATACATTTTTTTTTATTAAAAATAATTTATTTCTAGTTACAGAACGTGAATTTTTCGTCTTAATTTTGAGCATTTTTTCTTCATAACTAGACTAACTAATAGTAATTTCACTAATTGGGAAAAATGGTTTAATTGAAAATGCCATAAGAAAAAATAATTTAATTTTAAACCGCATTATTCGGGTCGTATTTCGCTTTTCATATCAAGTATTAAAGTGAAGAGAAAAAGAAAACTCGAGAGGAGTGGGAGATTCGCCATAATTAAAGTTTATATAGAGAAAGAGTGCAAAAGCATATTGGGCGCACGGAAGTGTTTTAAATTTGGCATAATTGAAGTTTATGTAGAGAAAGGGTGCAGAAAGTATACATAATGTATACTTTCTGCAAATTAGAAAATTATTTAAATGATTTTTTTGAAAATTTTTTGAAAATTAGTTAAATGTATACATAATGTATGTCACAAATACATTAAATTATGTATTACAAATACATTAAAATATTCATTAATTAGGTTCATACTTTCAATGTCAAACACATAATAGACAGTAGTCAAACAATCGCACAGGGTAGAGATTGTTGCAAAAATATTTTGAAATGTCAGATTGAATGAGTTTCCAGCTGCGTAAATTTTATGTTATTTCAAATGTTCCTTTTTTCGTAGTCTGTAGAGTGTAAATCGAGGTAAAAAAGCGCTTATTGACCCAAACTAACCAAACTCAATCCAACCCAAACCAATTTAACTTAACCAAACCCAAACCAATCAAACCCAATACAAACCAACCTAATCCAAAGCAGACTCAACCCAAATCAATCTAACCTAAGAAAAATACAATCAACTCAACGAATCCAATACATCCCAACACAAACCTAACCCAATTCAAACAAACCCAAACCAGCACTACCAAACAAAACCCTACCTAACCTAACACAACTCAACCTAACCCAACGCAAATCAAACCAACACAATAAAAGCCTAGCCCAAACACAGTTGACAACAATAGTCATTTATTTTTATAAACTGATTCCTATTTCTTTAATTATAGCGTTACCAACCTCAACACCCACGGCCATGTCGATGATACAGCAAATTTTTTTTACCTATTTTAAATTTACTTAATCAGAAATTTCGTGCTTAACCTACAAAACAGCTAAACCATTAAAACAATTTTAAGTGGTAGTGGAATGTGAACATTTTAATTTACTCTATTTCAATTTAATCTAAGTTACTTCATTTTAAGAAACTAATTTTAATTTAATATAAGTTAACTAATTTTAATAAACTCTTTTCCCAAATTGCTACATTTCTTGGTACATTCTTAAAGCAACACTAAAATTCGAAGAAAATGTAATATTTTACTGATTTAACCGAGTTTAATAAATACTTAAGCTTCTTTTTGCTTAAAAACGCAGATGGCGTAGAAATTTCTTCTTTTAATTCCACCTTGTTAATATCAAAAAACCACCTTCAGATAAAAAAAAACTTTCCACATCCTTATGTAGTTTTAATAGCGTTTCTTTAGACATTATTTTTAAATAGTTAATAAAATGTAGAAATAGTTACTATGGTTATTAAGATGTGAAAATGTAGCATTCGATGCATTTAGTACTTGATCAATTGTAGCACAAAATTAACATTAACTATAATTTCATCAGCCAGATCCGATGCATCAACAATAAATTCATTGAAGGAATATAATGCAGTTGCTGGATAGATATCTTCTTTTTGCATCAGCATGTTTATTGATTAATACATTTTAATATTTTGTATCACGTAACTATTAAACAGAAAAACTTAAACTATTCAACCTGTAACAGACCCAAACCTTCATCCCTTATAAAATTATGAATTTCCCGGTCTTTATGACAAGAAATACCTTTTATAAGGAGTCACAAGAAGATCTTGATTATATAAGTCGGCTTAGTTAATATATTATATTTTCCTCTCTTTCTTTATATCCTATATTCTCTTGGTGGTCAAAATGACTTAAATCAACGCTAGGATGTAAACAAAATATGTGCACTTAACTCCAAATTTCCTAATTTGTTTACATTTTGTTATAATTCAATAAGTATTTCTACGTTTAAATTCCTGTTTAAATTCCAATTTGAAATTCTTGTTCAAATTTCAATTAAAATTAAAATTCTCTATGCAGTAGAAAATATTTCACTAGATAAAGGTCAAGCCCAAGTATTTTCAATCGCCACCTGGTTATCCACAATGGAAAATACTTAGTACAGAAATTTGCATCGCGAAGAGTACCGTCCGTTTATGTTTTCCATTTAACCTAATTAAATTCACGAGCCACATATTCAACTAATTTTGGGTTTATTAGTATTTCGCTCATTCATTAGCATAACAAAATTTCGTTAGGAGCACTGCATAGAAAAAGTTCTTCGTGGTTTAAATATAATGCTACACTTTATTCTAACAAGTGTCCACAATTAACGACCTTAATATTAAAAGATAATAGTTAAATTATTTATATTAATATAAATAACAATTTGAGAGGTTTCGAATAGTTATAAATTTTAATTAGGATGACCACCGTCACATAGATGTTTTTCTGTCTTTTGCAAGACCCAACCTGATGATTAAATGTTTTCATAATTTATTTTCCTAGTGAACTATACATGAAACAGTACTTCACTTCCTTTTTCCAATTTTCTGCCGATTTTTCTTGAGCATGCAAAATTTTTAATCATTGTAACTAAAAATGCCTTTCTTCTGCCAAATATAAGCAATTATTGAAAATATTCTCGTTTTGTTTGACAAATAACTTATGCTGGTGTAGTTATCATATTTGTGGACTACTAGCATTTAGAATCGACTCATGTCTATATTCTTATATTTCTCCTAATGCTTAACTGCTCAATTATTAAGTTATTGTAAATGTCTTAAATTTAGTGTTTCATCGTTGTCCAAACGGATGAATTTTTGACTATTTTGTATCTGTAACTAGGTATATTTACAGTGTATATTTACTGGGTATATTACAGTAATAAAACAAATATTACTTCATCAAAATACCTCGGTCAATAGGCAGGCATAACTAGATTCACTATCACTCTCGAATAAGTCTGATGACGTGTTAGTAAATAGTTTTTACTTTTTTTCTTTTCTTTAGTTAACATTAATACTAATTGTATTCGAAGATATATTGAGCTAATAAATTCCCCGTAAATATAAATGTTTATAGTTTTATATTAACGGAAAATTTATTCATTATTTATTATTTTTAAATCAAATTTAAATAGTGAATGGCTATGAGCAGAGGTCATCTTTTAAATACTTGTATAGAAATACGTACCTCAAATAAAATTATAGGGTCAACAAAAACAATTTCATTATTTATGGCATAAATCTGAAAGTTATTTAAAAACGTAAATTATATATTACTAAGTTATCTAATAATTATCTTTTCTATGATTAAGGTATGGAAAAAGTCAAGCAGTATTCGCTAAGAAAACATCCTTTGAAAAGCATGATATATATATATATATATATATATATATATATATATATATATGTATTTGCGACCTCGGTTTATTAAAATGACTCTGTCTACTAAAACAACTGATTAAATTTTCATCATCATATTGTGTGTGTCTGGAAGTCTTTATATGAATAAATTAATATAAGTATTGAGTTCACTAGATTGAGATCAAGCAAATATATCGAAGACAGCGACAAATTCGGTGACAGGAGGGAAGTCAGTATATTACTGACATTGGGAGCGGAACTGCGAACGAAAGCCAGTTACAATACAAATCATAGTAAATAACATCTCAACTGAGTGAAAATATTCGGTGCAATATACATACTCTATATCTATGTAAAATATCATAATCACAAATGGAAAGCCAAAGAAGCAGCCAAACGAATAATGAGGGTATAATTACATAATTTTTTTCATTCTTCCACCATTTGACCATATTGATTGACTGTAAAAGTTTTTCCAAATACAAATAAGAACAAACTTCTCCAGTTAAATCGTCGTGGCATGTGGGTTGATCACAAGGCATACGGCCTTTAGTGGTGCGGCGCACCGTGGAAACCTGGGTTTGATTCCCAGCCGCTTGTCAACCGAAGCTGGACTAGTGGTCTAGGTGTCTGTGAGTGATAGCTCTCGTAGCAATAAGTCTGCTATCTGTATCAATTAGATACATAAAGTATTTAAATAAATAAATAAGTCCGTCAAATCTATATGTAAATGTACATAAATTAATAAATATAAATTATGTAAATGTACAAAATATTAAAGCTGGTAAGTCCGCCAAATCTATATGTAACTTTATGTGTACGTTAAAGCTAGATTTCCCTCTGAATGTGACCAGATATTTTAAATAAATGGATGAAATTGCTGGTCATATTCAGAGAGTGGAAAACGATAATAACCTAAAGCTTGGTACACTATTGGCAAGAAGGGAAGACCAAGGAGACTACAAAACCAATAGAATGACAACATGAAGGTTATTCTAAAATATACACTATGAAAATACCGTACAGACTTACATTATTTCATTCTATTTATGCTTACACACATACTGTGGCTTACATCATACATATACAGGCATTAGTTTTATTAACGTGACATTTACCGTTTACAAACATGAGGTTAGAATTTCTGTCAATATTGTGTTAATACTACGTGAAGGATATTAACATTTGCTCACCGGACATTACCAATAGAAAATTATAGTTTTTCTTTTTCTACTGGCGAATGCTTATTACCTTTTCATTCGTATGTGAAAAAGGATGTATGAGGTATGTGTAAGGAAATAACTTGTGATTAATTCGATTTTGCCTTGAAAAATAACAATACAGAAATATTAAAATGTTGACTAACTGCGGACATATTAAAAAGCATTCATTGTTAAATAAATTACAAAAAATTAAAACAAAATTTTGTTTAAAGACTTATAAGATGATATATTATTTTAATTGCTTACAACTAAATGAAAATACGTGATGTAGTATTATTTTTACTTTATTTAAATACTTTACCACTACATAGGTTTCGTTGTACGACAACATCTTCAGATGGATAATTTGTAAAGATATATTAATTTTCTTAACTTTAGAATATGTAATAAAATATAAGCGGGCCACAATCTAAAAAAAAGGAAAATAGTAAACTACTTTTTAATAAATAAATTCTACAAATAAATGATAATATTAATTCATAACTATTTATAAAAAAACCATTAATATTAACGCTCAGAGATCCAGAAATTAATCTTGAAAATGCTCATGTAAATAAAAGAAATATTTACTTCACTAAATTCATGTAATCAACCTAAAATCAATTTTTTCGCCAAAAAAAAATAACTTGAATCTTTCTGTATGATTTCATATTTGAAAGTAATTATTTTCTATTCTTTCAGCCACGTTTTATATCTATCCTTACTGGAATTTTATTTAATTACCGCAAAAGAAACTACTTTTATTCAAATAAACATAAAATGGCAATATATCGTATAAACGACTTGAAAATAAAGTAGGTGAAATATTAAAATTCATTAAAAAATGAAATAAACTTATAAGTAAATTTACGTTACGAAGAAGTACAGTTTTTTCATGTTATTCTTTTGGAAAATTTCAAAAATAGTAAAAGGATATGATATTTTTTCCATACAGACACATTACTTTTTTCCATACAGGAAATAATATTGCAGTTTGTTTTTCACTTTGCCTGTTGCCATAAAAATTTATAAAAATTGTATAATTCTCATATAAATTGAAAAATTTCAACCGCCTAAATTTATTGTCATAGAGTAATAACTTGTTTCTAAGCAACCAGAGTCAATTTATCTACTAAATACTATTGTTATTTATTTTCCATCATGCATCTTTACATAAATAGAAAATTTTAAAATGCTATTTGAAAAACCTAAGACGCACTCGCACTGTTTCACTCATGATCATCGACTGTTAATGTCAATACTCATATCAGACATATACAGGTTATTATTAGTATTAGTTTCATTAACGTGACATTTAAATGTTATGTTAGAGAAGTTATGTTCCTTATGTTGGTGATCATGTCAAAAATACGTATTAAAATTCAATTAAATGTGAAGGTAATATCCGTTACATAATATATGTAATACTAAAACCACTTCATTATAACAACAAATGTAACCACTGCATTATGTTATTTTGTATCTGTTCGATTTTTTTTTAAGAACTTAAACTTACAGCAAGGCGTAGAATGTAAATATGATGTATTCGTTCACGCATTAATTTTGATCGATGTGTAGAATTTGAAGCGTTCTTTTTGTTTTTTGTACAAATTACTTTAATACTAAACCTATTAGAGCAACATTGAGACAAATTTTTAAAAAGCAATAATTTGAGCAAATAAAAAAAAGCAATCATCGACGACTAGAACTCATGCCACGAGTGAATACTCGTAGTACTGAATACTGACGTCGGCACAGGTAAACATTTAAGGAAACGTTGCATTTTTATAACATTTTTTAAACTGCCACTTGACCTCAAATCACAGACTGCGATGGATAATTTTAAAAAAAAGAACATGCTACTTTTAAAATGTTCGACACTTGATTTTAGATCGAAATATATTGAGAAATTAATTTTATATATAGGGGCATTAACTGACATATTTAATTTAGTACTAATGGCCACCTAATTATTAATAAATTCAGTAGTAATGCTTTAAAATCAAAGACTCGAGCTAATTCCTATTAACATAACGTCAATTGTTAGTACTTGTGAAATGAACAGCTGTTTAATTAACCAATAAGCTTTTATTGGCCACTCAACGTCAGTATGCTTAGCTGAGTACTGTTGAATATCATATAAACGTATAAAGATAAATCGCCTTGTATAATCATCACATAATTTATTATGAGTAAAGTGAGAATCAGACATTTGATTTCAATATGAAGAAAATTAAAGTAAAGTCAGTATCTGGAGGAAAAAATTACATCGTAGTGAAAATTTGTAGAAAAACTGACAAAGTGTCTTGTCAAATAATGAAAACAATAGCGACACAATATTTTATTTTAACCACATAAATAAAGCGGCGATTTTCAACCGCTTAAGTCTGTATATTGGCAGATGTTTGAAATAATATGTTACGAAAATCAAGTTATACTAATGATGTGATTTATAACACTTTCCTTAAGTAAGGTTTCTATTACCAAAAAAAAATATTTTGCACAAAAATCTTTATCGATCCGAAATGCTATAAAGGCTAAAATGCTAAAACACATAGATATTGTGTAACTGATGTAGAAAACAATGTCCTAATAAAAAGATTTAATAAAAAAATGTATGCCGGTACATACATACGTGTTGTATTTGCGGAAAGTAATAATTTTATATTTCACAAAATACGTGATAGAATTTTGTGAAAACAAAAGTACTTAGAATGGACATGAAAAAGGTAGAAATCGCAGTAAAAAGTGAAGTTAATTTTAAAATATTTTTTAAACGTGTTTTAAAGTATCAATCAAAAAGAACATACCGATGACATTATTTATTACAGTGAAAAACATAAAATGCTTATTTGTCGTGTTCTGTATAACTTGACCATTGTTCCTTACATTACTAATTGGAAACGTTGATACAATCTTTATGAATATTTTAGCTGTAATCTAGGGCCACATATACGAGTGAAAAAATTGTTATCATATGTTTTAAACCCTTTTAAACCTCAGATATTTATTTGTATTAAAAAAAATCTCCATTAGAAATATTGGTATAAGATTAAATATTATTTTTTTAACGACATCCAAGGTGAAATATATCATCTTTATAACAAAAATTTTCGAAATTTTTAATAACATTCCCGAATTGCAAATGCCAAAAATAAACGCATACGGACGTACTTTTAATTTTTGCTTAAAATATAGTTTATTCTTTTATTGAATACCGCACCAAACAATATTTATATTATGAAAAGCTAGGAGCTCCATGGACCGCTTAATTGACAATTCTTAAAGTGGTAAATAAATTCTGAAAGCAATTACTATCGAGCAACGGTTTCACACGGGTAATTTGCTGTCTAAATTCTATGCAGATAGTAACTTACTTCATGTTAAAAAGAACGTAAATTGTCTTTGAAATGACAGAAATGGTCTTTGACGTAAAACAACATTGTATCGTATTCATTCTTAATTTTTGCAACCTATTCGCTGCATTCTTAAACGAGTTGCTCCACTTCTAAAGTAAATTGCCTAAACTGTGTGCATTTTAAATTATAGTTTTTCTTCAATTTTATAATTGTTATAACTTTTTCATTATAGTCCTCTTATTTTCCACCCCTACGTTAATAAAATTATATTTAACATCGTAAAATTAGTTCTTAATAGTAAATATTTCCCAAACTTGCTGGAAATTACGGAAGCAGAGAATTCCCGTACCAACAAATAAGCCTGTTATAGCTAACACGATTACTGTTCATATTCGAGTTCCCTGTGGCTCTCCCGTATCAAAGTTGACTAATTAACTTTGAACGTATTGAACGTTGCACGAGCGTTGTAGCCGTAAACATCCTAATATCTTGTACTCACATATTACCTGGCATTCTATGGTAAGGTAGGTTACATTACGTTGACACAAACCGTGAAACGTTTTTACTTTTAAACACAAAATGTATTATAAAATTAGACCAATATTTTGAACTTGGCTGGCAATTTATTAAGTTGTAAAAAAATATTATATTAAATAGACACAGTAAATGCCTGTAACAAATAATCGTTGTGATTCCAGCAGGGCATAGTGCATAAAGTTTTACACCAAGGAATTAAGAATCTATAGAGTGGGTCTATGTCAATAGTTCGCATGTAGAGAGTTTGTAAATTTTTGTTTTTTGTTTGTACATACGTTTATCAATTTTTTAACAGACAGACATACATATTTTGATGTCAGACGAGCTGAGATAATAAGCTTCTCTTTCAGGAAACTTATTATACTTAGAATATGGTGATCGTGTTCCGTCAAATAATGCAAAAACTATAGCAAAAAGCCATGGGAACAAAAAAACTTTGCCCCTTATCATAAGTCTATTTTTATTTAATTTTTGTTGTGTACAATATTTGTGAATAATTCACCGTCACTTGAAATTAATTTTATTAGTATATATCGTTAATAATCATTTTATTCATAAACACATCAAAGCTATAGCTTCTTCAACGTACTGCATATGTTAATGGTATTAATTAATTATTGCAAACCACTCAGTTTAAGGCCGATATAATATTTTGGCTAGAATTATGATCATATACCACAGATCAATATTTTAATGAAGAAATACCTTACGGTCGATATTTGCGTATTTAATGGCAAAATATTAATTAAAAATGTATAAAATTTATGCACGTTATTCCACGCCATAATTTCTATTTTCTTTTAATTGTAACTAATTGAATTTTTCCCCGTGGTGGCATTAAATAATTTTTTATATAACGTATTATTTATATCGATATTCCCATATTCATCAAGTTAATTTACAGCATTGTATTTTCTTAACCTTTTTATTTGTGTGATTATTGTAATCAATATATTAAATAGCTTTTCTATAAATTATTACCTTTTATCCAAAGATTCCTAAAAGTGAGGTACTTAGAAAAGAACGTATAGTAATTTCTTCGATATGCTTATATACTCTAAAACATATTATATATGTAATAAGCACTCAATCTTTTCGTGGATGATTTGTAAATTAAAAACTCTATAGTGTAGTATTGTGCACATGTTAACTCCAAACAAAAGGGAAAGACACGTATCTAAACATTAAAACTCTAAAAGAAACTCTTCAAATGTATCACGTTTCATTTAAATTTATTGATTTGTTCTATGATATCTTCGGTTAAACAAACACCTGCATTCCAAACAATATTATAAACGTTCGAAATGGTATCAAATTTCGTTAACAAAAATATTTTTAAAGAGTTCAGCAGCAAGAAAAGAATTGTTTATTACCAACGAAAATAGTGACGATCTTGTCAGAGATATCAGAGTTTAAAAATATAACTCCCTTTACAATTATATTTGGCTCGTTACTTTAACAGGTTGCGAAGTTTAATAGACTAATAGGTGGATGGAAGACATATTGTAATTAACAACAGTTACAAAATTTATGTTTTCTTTATAACAGGAAAAACTATATAAACTCACTCTATCCGATATTGAAAAATGTTATGCATCCGTTTAATTAAGTACAAAATATTAAAACTCTTCAAAATTGCACAAAATGCAACAATTTTCCTCATAAATTATTTAAATTTCAGCATTTAAATCTCCTACCATATCCAACGAAATCGTATTTTTACACACCTATCTCTTGTATATTTGCAAAAATATTAATGTTAGTTATTTATGGAAGAAAGTCGAAAAAATATTCTTCTATTATAATATATTATGTCGATAAAATATTACACCACTAAATGAAATAAAATAATCCATAAGAAAATTATAAATTAAATTGGATCTAAAATTTTTTGTTTATGGGAAAATAATTGTTATGGAAAATCTTTATAATTCTTGTAAATTAAACACAAATTTTTCATCACATTCATATGTAAGCATTTCGAATTCTGAAAAACGTGACCGCTTTTGTTAATGAGATCCTGTAGATAAGAAGCATTTATATTTATTAAGAATTAGATTTATTTTTACGATTCGCCGCTATCATATCTCAAAAAAAACATAAAATTTAAACAAAAAAAACGGACGATTATACAAGTGGCCCAAATTATTATATCCTTTCTTACTCAACTGGATACTCCGTTGACGGTGTTATATATTTTTTATATGACTTTGTATTTCGCTTGAAGTTATGAAACTGTTTATTTGCTTGGGATGCTACTTATGCGTTATATGTTTCATTAATTAATAAAACAATTGCTATAGATTACAGATATTTTCCAGGTAATTAAATTTATGAATTATGACTGACAATTTGTATTCATATAAAAGTCCACTAATTACTGGAACGAGAGAATAATTTTTTTTTATGGAAGTTAACTAGCAGCTCATTTATAAAATAAATATTGCAATTAAATAAACATATTAAATACAAGTGGGTCTTGCACTACGAGGGGCTGTACACACATACATATTTATTTTTTAATTCAAATTAAGTTTTTACAATGATTTTTTGGAAGTCCGAGAGCGAGGACAGTCTTACGAGTTTTTTTAAATGTGGAATCTGTATCGGAAAAATACGTTATTAAAGTCCTTTGGTCTGTTGGGTGGTGTAAATTATATATATATATATATATATATATATATATATATATATATATATATATGTATGTATATATATATATATATATATATATATGTATGTATATATATATATATATATATATATATATCTATATATATTTGTTGGGGTATCCTGGTTTTACCTTCTAGAACCAAAAATTAAAAAAAAACACTTGTCTTAACCCGTTTTTTTTAATATTCCTTCCGTTGGTATCGAAGAAATATTTTTAAAAAGCAAATACAGAAACATAACAATGCAAATAAGAAAATAAAACATTTGAGCGTTCGAGCTCCGACGCGCGACTGGAGTTTACTCCTTAAGTAAGATTGTCTTGGAATGTATAAAATAGGTAACACTGTATATAAATATCAATATTATTAAATGCAAATGAAAAATTATTTATTAAAAAATACTGACATTGTAATTATTTTCAAGTAAAAGACAAATGAACAAGATTAAATTTATACCACAATTTTAAAACCATTTATTAAGTCAGATTGAGAAGTTAAATTAAGAAAGACTTTAATTTTGTAGGATAAAAGGCACATAATATTCACACATAATAATATTCTATGATTGCATCTTGATATAAGCGAACGATAGTAAACTATGTGTGTCATATTCCGTCACTGCGATGAAACCATACGAAAATGCTAAATAAACAAATTGATATCTCATTATAAATATGCGCAGAAATGTTGGGCGGAGTGGCCAAATAAAGGTTACATTTTTTTAACATTCTCAACTTCATACGATCAGACCCTAATGCTTACACTTTTTAACGCTCTGAATTACGTACGCTCTGAACTTCTGATTTTACTCCTCATAAAACTTCATACCGAGCGCTATATATAAAAATCAATTCTTAAGGAATAAACTCCAAAACTGTAAAATGATGAGAGGTTACAAAATTTATTTCGACTTGACTTCCTGAACTTTTAATTCACAACGTTTGGTTTTTTCCTATATAAGGCATATTTCTTTTGGTAATTCTATTATTTTCCAAGCAAAATATTTAATGCAAATACAATAATTTGCATCTCTTTATTTACAAATGATAAAAATCCTCACGATAAAAGACCATTTTCACCATAATAATTCATCACAAGAAAATTTAAAAAGTATACAAAAAATAGAATCAAATTTACTTAGAAAAAGAAAACTACAATATTTTTTATTCTTATGTCGAGTCCTTTTTAACCCATTCCCCAAAGTAACGGCAGAAGTCATTTAATTCATAAACAAACGACAGAATTATGTTTATTGTGAAAAGTAATATTGCCATCTCACTCTACTCCTCTACATAATTGGGAACAAATAAAAAACGAACATATTAAACAAATGAAATAAATTGTTGCATCTATTTAAATTAAAATGTTAAATGTTATTTAGAACATAATAATTAAAAGGTTTTTCATTATGTTTGAAGACATCTTGGTAGACATTTTTATAAAATGAGGTAGTGACAACAGACGCTGTTCCCGAATTTACGTAATTTAGTTAACCGAAATGCGCAAACAAGTTACACGTATTCCGTATCGCCATAGGCTCCATGTGTTCGCCTCTTATTACGGTTTCATCTTTCAGTAAATTCCAGTAAATTTGTTTATTCCGCCATCTGTTATATATCATTCACCTTATGTCATCTCTTGACGTATTAATTAAAAAATATCTAATTTCATCTTATTATGCAGTTTATCGATTTCAAAAATAGCCCATGATATTACCATAACTACACCAATTTTTTTTTAAATCTTGAACAGCGGTTTACGAGGAATGAAGTCACTAGAGTCCCACAGTGTTGTTCGTGGTATTAGTATTTCACAGGACTAAGCTGTGATAAACATCTTAATTACTCTGAGATACGAATGCATGCCAATTGTTATTCTTGTCACTTGTTTAAAGAGTTTAGATATCTTCAAGAGTTATAATGTAAATAGAGATGATATGTGAAAATGACATATTCAATGTAAGATGTACCGAGCCAAGGACGAATCAAGTAAGCAAGCGTAAATGAATAGAAATTTAATAAGAGTAATCTTTACTTAAAATGGTCTTAAAAAGCAAGTCGAAATCTTAGAATTCAAAAAATGCGTTTTACATGAAATTGTTTCCCCTAAAATTTATCTACAAAGCAATTTGAGTGATAGCTACTAAATGAAGTTAATACGCTTTATCACTCTACCAAACCTCTACATCAAACGATTTTGGAGAAAAACAGCTATTGCATGTAAATTGATAGACGAAGATGTTAATGATCTTACTTGTGTTCAGTATTTTTTTCTTTGAAAGTACGGAAAATGAAAAATTACGTTTCTAGGATAATTCTAGTTACAAATATTCCCAAATAATAAATTCCAAATATTGTTCATCGAATGAGGATTTGATTAAATTATTTAATTTTTATGAGAAATCACGTAGTGAGTAACGACTGAGAGTTAATAGTCTGTTATTAAATGAGAAAATCTTCTTATTGTGATTATGGAAATAATTTTGCACATTTTTATCGTAGTTATCGCAGTCACTATGTTTTATTTATTTATTTTATTTATATACAGTTACGGAAATATTACAGGTATTATACTATGCGTAATAATGATGATTAGAAATAATCAACTGAACAACACTATAAGTAATAACAATTGACACACTTCAAGAAGTTTATTCTTATGCATTTCAAGTAAACCACACCCTGGTTTAACGAATGAAATATACATTTTACAAATTAATCTCCTTTCTTGGCTGCTCCATATAGTAATCAGACACAGCAGAGAGAAAATCGGTATGATATAGAAATTATGAGTAAAGTTGTCGTTTCATGTACAAACATCGAAGAAACATTTAAATACGTTCAACCATTAGCTAGTACTTAGTTTCATGTGTCTTCCAAATAATAATATTGATTTTTGACTTGCTTCGTACTTAAGACTTATATTATAAACTAGCGTGACCCGTGCGAAGTCTTCGCATTATTTATTCCATTATGAAGCTCAGATGACAGATCAAACAAATATTTTACTAAAATTGACATATAGAGGCGCAAGTATCAAAAGCATTGAGCTAAAGCGCCACTTTATTTATACGTGAGTGGATTTGAAATTAAACAAAAATTTTACCGACCGTCAATCATATTGACGTTGAGCCGTTAGATGGCAGCATTGCTGTTTTGTGTATATAATTTTAATAATTAATTAATTTGCAAAAACAATAGCAATAATAAATTTCTTAGTTGTGGATGCCGGTAGAGCAAGCAATTATCTATAAAATGATATATAATTTATGTGGATTAGTTGTGAGGTTTTTTCTAAAAAGGGAGTGTAACATCTTAAAACCTTAGCGTATTAATATATATGATGATGATTAATTTGCAAAAACAATAGCAATAATATTTTTTTTAGTTGTGGATGCCGGTAGAGCAAGCTATTATCTATAAAATGATATATAATTTATGTGGATTAGTTGTGAGGTTTTTTCTAAAAAGGGAGTGTAACATCTTAAAACCTTAGCGTATTAATATATATGATGATGATTAATTTGCAAAAACAATAGCAATAATATTTTTTTTAGTTGTGAATGCCGGTAGAGCAAGCTATTATCTATAAAATGATATATAATTTATGTGGATTAGTTGTGAGGTTTTTTCTAAAAAGGGAGTGTAACATCTTAAAACCTTAGCGTATTAATATATATGATGATGATTAATTGACAAAACATATCGGAATCATATATATATACATATACATATATATATATATATATATATATATATATATATATATATATATATATATGTATATATATATATATGTATATATATATATATATATATATATATATATATATATATTGAAGGTAGATTCGTGCAGGCTTTGGATATAAACCTGGATAAATCATAAAGTTATATTAGTTTCTTCAACTTATAGGAAGCAAGTGTTGAATCGCTATGATGAATTTGGGTGTGTTAACATCTGCTCTGTTACGGCATCAAGACGCCAGCAATCAACGCAGTCAGGTTGACAAACGTTCGGACCGTGTATCAATGAAACGATGTCACGAGTGTCTTATCTAACTCATTGAGTGCTAATTGTATTATAAAAACGACAAATATTTTTCTTATGTATTTAAGACTTAATTCGCTGAAAGTTGTAGTATCTGAGTGAAGCAAACATTCCGTAATGATCGACGGACCGCGATTATTTCCTACGGCTCAGGTAAAAAGTAGTATTTGCATTTAATTTCAGAAATCAACTGTTGATTAAACAGACTGTATTATTCATCTTACAAGTGTGAACGTTGTTAACCCGTCTAAGAAAAGGGCGCCAATTAAAAACTTTACACAGACTTTCCCTGAACAACTGAAATTCGCGACATCTGTACCCTTAAAATTTAATGACTAACTAATTTACTTCTATGGAAACGATTTACAATTATGCGTTTTGAAAAGTTTATAATATTTCTAAATCATGAAATATTCTTTTTTATTAGTAAGTAAATAAATATTTTAAAAAAATATCAAATTAAATATAAACTATTTTCCCGACCGATTTTCAATTATTTTATGAACTTTGACCGAGGAGAAAATAATTTTTTTAAGAAACTCAAATAAATTTATAGAAGTAACTATCAAGGCTATGAATCTAAATTACAAATAAAAATTTAAAAAATACATTAACATTTTAAACAAAAGCACGTTTCAAGTTTTTGCCATATTTTCATTTTACAACTTTCTTTGATGAATTTGGTATAAATTTCTAAAAAAAAATCAAGTAATTTTCGTGAAAATAACACGAACGGGGAAATGTTTTCCTCATATATTACCGTAGTGTTCTATAAATCGAGTTAACACTTGATTGTATATTTACACTTGAATTGTCTATTTGCATTTTAACAGAGGTAATTCCCAAAATTTATGATAAAAAAATATTGTAATCTGAAGTGAAAGTATTTAAAAAGTAATAATAAACTTTTTTGTCCATGGTGCATTTTATGCAATTAAGAAATTACGTCTTTTTTTATATTTTTTTCGTTGAAAACATTTACTCCTATTACTTAATCAATAAATGCAAAATATACCTAATGTATTTTCCAGCTGTGAATATGTAAGGTTATATTTTTAATTAATTCGGAAACAAATACTTGAATACTTGTACGTATATTCATTTGTACGAATCAACTGTAAATATTTCAAAATAAAATGAATAATCACTACTTGAAATAAATGTACTTTATTCTAATATATACTAATATATATTTTGCAAAAACCTACCACGTTAGTTATTACATTTTTAACATAAATTTCACGAACCCTACTTCACGATTCACGAACATACATCGTCTGAATTCAGTTATTTATTTCATACATGTAGTAACATAAAACTACAATACTAATACTTAGCTTATTCTTTAATCATTTTATCTGAGTAAATTTACAGCATTTGTATCTTTTTTAATTCTTTTTGTACTGTAACTTTATAAATATATGGGGAAAATATAATCAGTTTTGGAAGAAAACTTTTTGAAATTATAACTTAAAATTTTGTAAAATATGAGTATAAATATTTAGCATTAGTTTTATTTCATATCGATCCAGTAATATGTAGCTCTCTATTAATAAATTAATTAAAATAATTCTGGAAGGACAATTAAGTGTTATTATTTATCTCTTGAGTTGAATTTCCTATCTCTATATCTGCATATATATTCAAACCAAAATATTAATTTAGTATTACGATATTAATAGAAAAATATTCAACAATATAGCTATATATTTATTTTACGAAACGCTTTACCTTAAATATAGCTTATTTGTAACGGAAGCTAAAAATCAACGATATAGTTACAACTATTTAATTCGGGCTCAAAAATAACTGGGAGATACAGAGATATAAACAGTTGCATAAGTACTACATAGTTAATTAGATTTTCCACAAAATCAAAAAAAAATATTTCAGGTTTCAAAACGTACTTTTATTAAAAATAAAGTATCCCTAATTCTGTATTGGTCTTCATCTTATTAAACTTGATAATTCTATTTCGTTCAGAGGTCTTCAACGTCAGCAAATTTTGCTTTAATTGACTTTTATGACCACTTGTTTGAGATTTATGTGAAATTTGCTCGTTTAAAAATGTCTCGAGAGACTCTTTGTCAAGAAGCTTTTGATAATTTCTACCATGATGTTGGATTTGTTTTATCTTAATGAAGTCTCAAGTGGGCACCTTAATAAAATAAAAACGAGAGGAATATAATAGGTAAGAAATTTCAGCCGTAAAAATTTCAGAATTCTAAATTTAGACGCCTGTTAAAGGGAGCATTAATATATTTTCTCCATAGAAATTAAACAAATAATTTGAGAAATCTTAATTTTCTATAAAAACCGGAAACTCTATTTCTCAATAAACATTTTTATTCAACTTAGTTCAATATTTATTTCTTTATAAATCCTTAATCGTTGGTTAGATAAATAATGCAAAAACGAAGAGAGGTGAAGAAATTTTTGTAGTTTATTCTAAGTTTGTTTAGTCAAAAATAATACGTTAATTTTTACTGATAGTGACGTATTTTCTAAAGCAATGCATAGAAGCAAATTTTCAGACTACCTATTTTTTTATAAAAAATATCGTCATATTTATATTTACCTCCATTATCGATTTAAGTACTGATATTCTGCTAAATGCTTTTTTTCCGGTAATTATCTTCAACTTAAGGCATTTTGACTGAAAGAAAGACAATTGAATGAAACTACGTGATGTAGTATTATTTCTACTTTCTTTAATTTCTTTACCACGACCTAGATTTCATTGTATTACAACATCTTCACCAATCTTTGAACATCAACAATCTTTGCCAATATCCCACCTGAAGATGTTGTAATACAACGAAACCTAGGTCGTGGTAAAGAAATTAAAGAAAGTAGAAATAATACTAAATCACGTAGTTTCATTTAAATGTGAATAATGAATTTCTACAAAATTAACGCCAAATATGTTCAATATTTGAAAGAAAGAGCTTGGAGTTACTTTGCATAGTATAACTAGAAATCATAATCCTAGCATTGTGACTACAGTTCATGAAAAGCTTAGTTATAAATATAATAAGGCCATTAGATTAATTTTATCACATTACTAACGTATCTTAACTTTCAATTATAAAAAAATTAACGTTTAGAGCTGATCATCAATCAAGTCCGAAAAAGCTCATATAGCGAAGTTTTGGTAGGACGCGTAAGCGGAATAATAAATAAGCTAACGGTACAGAGAAGAACTATTTTTGGCTCTAAGGATATGAGTCTAATAGAAAAGTTGTGGTTAATTTATTCATGTAGATTGAATTAAACATTGATATAATTTACAAAACGTAAAATTACGCAATGGAATTAACTTGTTCATAAACATTTGAGTTTGCCTTTTTTCGTTTATTGATATAATTGTAGGTATTATTATAAATTTGCATAACGAAATTATGTCCTCTTTGCCCAAATTGATATACTTATAAAGTATACGCATTTTGTTAATTTTACTACATTTTTTAAATACTAAGCCGTCTTTATTAAACCGAGATTTTGATCGTTTCGAAGTATAGTTTTATCATAAATTACCAAAAACTTGCATTTCACCTACATACGAGTGCCGAATTTGCAGTAAGTTATTTAGTACATTTTTGTATAATATATTTTATTCGGTTACTTTGATTTCTGTACGTCCTTACGAATGGAAATATATAATTTTACATATAAT
Source organism: Druceiella hillmani (assembly GCA_039881145.1). Lineage (NCBI taxonomy): Eukaryota > Metazoa > Arthropoda > Insecta > Lepidoptera > Hepialidae > Druceiella > Druceiella hillmani. Next base: position 5,926,262 of record JAYKKI010000025.1, on the reverse strand, counting down.
AAAAACAGGTTATTAGAAAAATTAAAGATGTAGTATTATTTCTACTTTCTTTAAGTTCTTTACCACAACCTATGTTTCGTTGTATATAAAAGATACTACATCACGTAGATTCATTTAATTGTGAATAATTAATTCCTACAAAATTAACGCCAAATATGTTCAATAGGTTATTAGAAGATTTATGATGAGGGGAGCAGCTACTTCATATTAGTACACCCAAATGGCAACAACGGTCGCATCACTATTAATTTGTTCTGACTAAATTGAGTGTTTATTCGGAGTAAAGAATGGTCAAGATATCATTTGGTGCCCATAATTGTTACCAAGGGCAATCATTGAATCAAAGGAAGCATTGAATTCTATAGTAGAAGAAGAAAAACCCGATAGAGAATTATGTTAAGGGTTCCGTACCACAAAAGGAAAAGAGGAACTTCTGTCAAGACTTTTTCTCAGTTTCAAACTGAACTATATATCAAATACTTAGATCTACGTTCCCTCTCTAAGAGCCATTAAAAGCTTGTATGTAACGAAATAAGCTTTTAAGTAACAAAATAAAAAAACCTTAAAATGCGACCATCCATGCCGCATATTTTGATACTCACAAGTAAATCAAAACCTATACGAATATATATATATATATATATATATATATATATATATATATATATATATATATATATATATATATATATTCCGTTGACTTGGAGTCATGAAATTTGACAAAAAACAACGTCTTAATAGTACAAGTAAAGGAAAAAATTTAGAGTTATATTTTGGAATATGTTTTTACACTGATGTTTCACACTTGTGAAAGATATGGTAGGAAATATATTACGTTTTGTAAAATTAATATTTGTAAATAGTGTAATAAGAATACTAGGTACCTTTAAATGTTTATAAGTAACTACAAGTATACGGAACCCTCGCAGTGCGAGTTCTATTCGCGCTTGACAGGTTACTTTTTATTTTTATTGTTTCTTATTAGAATTACTATAATTTTATTGAAAATTTATTCGAAAGTTATGGTGATAATTATAAATTCGATAGTTTTTTGCGTATTCACGATGTTTTCACAAATATGAACTGCATATTAAGCAATTTGTTGAAGTTAGAAAAATTAATAACACTGTTTGTAAGTAGTTTGATAAAAATATTGAATATCCGTTAATGTTCATACCTGCCTAAGCGTATATGGAAAGCTCGTAATGCTAGTTCGATTATCTTTTAACAGTTTTTTCCTTATATTACTTATAGTAGCAGAGTTAAATTAGTATTTTTTTTTATTACTTCACCACTATTTTATTTAAAAAAAATGAGAGACTAAAATGTAGGTTAATTTAAGATTTAGCTTGACATCATTTGTTGTTTTAGATGGGAAATATTTTTCGAGTATCCTTTTGTTTCACTCATGGATCTCTGATGAGTTTGCTTTCGTCTCGTAACTTTGGTATAAATAAAGGAGCCAATAAAAAAAGACACCCATACTTTTCAAAATGTCTTAATGGTCTATTTTATCAAATATTTTATTCAATATATGAGATATGATGGAAGAGATAATTCCATAGTGATAAAATGTTCAATTCATAAAATTCTATTAAAATAGGTTTACTGTTGTTCGCACGAATATTTGTCACTATATCTTTGCACGATTTATGTCACGTTTGTTTAACACTATCTATTTTATTTCATTTATCGAAAACAGACTTCATGTTGCACATATGTCAAATAGACATCATCTTAACTAGATAACATTTTTCCTTAGCATTATTTATATATAGATTTATCGGGTCTTACCCCCTTATTTATAGTATAACGACAGCTCTTCTCAATATTTACTTTACAATAAGAAGGGTGTAGAGAAACGGAATTTATTAAAATTATAATACGTTTTGTGATTTAAAGTTTATAATTCTATTGTTCGAACTTAATCAGTCAGATTCAATAATTTGACACATTGTAGTAAATAATGTTAACTACATACGGTCCAACTCATTAGCTGCATTTACTTTTGTTATAAATATGTCTTACGTGTTCATATTTTTTTCATTTTATTTATCAGAATATTAAAAAAGAAAGAAAGGATTGTTTTTTGACTGTAAAATGTTTGTGACAATTTTTGAAGAAAATCGGAAAGCACTGGGAAATGTTTGTGACAATTTTTGAAGAAAATCGAAAAGCAAAGGCCAATAATTTTTAAACAGAATTTTAATAATTAGTTCCACCTTTCTGAAAAAGAAAATTAATATTCTTGGATAGAATTTGTTGTCCGTACATTCTTATGTGCATTTGTAATAAGTTCAAGGGTGCGTGCGAGCAGACTGACTGGCGAAAGGACAACAGTGCGATCTCAGCGGATTAGGGAGAGGGTAAAATTTGAAAAGGTATTCCTAAATAGTGAAAAAGATCTCTAACCCATCTCGTCCACAGTTCCAATGAGTAAAGTTATAATTTGGAAAATTTACAACTCATGTAAATGGTAATTTTCTTCACTTTTTTTAATTTATATTCCCAAAGCTGATATATGTAATAAATAACATGCCATTCAAGAATTATGTTTCAGACTACCTCAAAAATTATTGATGATTATCGATCTACTAGAACTTCTATTTTTATTAACAAAAATATAGTTTACTTTTTTTCCTAATTAAATCCCTAGTTTCTTCAAAAAATATATTAAATAACATAATTATTTCCCTGTTAGTAAAAAAATCAAAAGTTTATATTAAAATTTCATTTCATTACGATATATACACTGGTAAAAAATTTCAACTTTACGTGTACTCAATAAATTGACCACCTCGTCCAAACCCAGTAAGCCCGCCCTACGGAGTTTTTGCGCAAAACACGGGTGGAATACGAAATGAGCAACCGACCCGACGAGAAATTCTTTTATCACTGATGACAGGAGCTTAATAGAAAATTTGTGGTAATTTAAATTATTCAGGTTTACATTAAAAGCTTACCAAACCTGAAGGAGTTTGATTACTGATTATGAACTTACTGAACTAATACCACTAATAGTGTGTTATTAAATTTAAAATTTTGTCAATTCCGTTTAGTCATCAACCTTTTAATAAGCAGGAATCTTTTGTTCCTTTGGATTAATCTTACATATTCTGAATATATTTATTTCTATCTTATTTTACCAATATTATGTATAACATTTTACAATGGTTTTTAGGGGGTTAATAGTTTTTTTGTTTTTTATTTCATTTGGAAAAATTTAATTAAGATCACGTAAAATCTTGGTAAATGTTTCATTATCTGACACAACTTATTAATTAATATTACGAGTTTACTTCAAGAAATTATATGACTTTTTATTATCGCAAATTTTTTTATTGTGAAAAACAATATCCATTTTAATACAGTTATTATAAGTCTAATGTTGGTTTAAATTTGAAGTAATTTTTTTATTTATTTTCTTAGTACACACATAAATTTTATAAATGCCGGAATCAATTGCATCCAAGAGGTATGGAATTGATTTCACTTTACTCCCATTTAAAAAAATAATTTTAAAAAAATTAAATATTTCGCTTTTTTAGATACCTTTAAAGTAAAAAAATGTGCTGAACACATGAATTGGGGAAAGTAATAGAAAATGTCAAAAAAATATCGTGAATATAGTTCATTAATTATTTTTCAATAACTGCTATCTGTATATAAGAGTATCTAAGTAGAAAACGCCCAAAAATATTTATTTGCAAATTTCAAAGTGGGCTTATTAAGTACCTTATAATTCGTGTATTTTTATTTTGTATAACGCTAGTTATGAGGATCAGAATATTATTTTTATAATGATTTTAAATGACAGACCTCCAGAGTAATTTTGTGTAAATATGAAAAATTTATGCCACCTACATTTTTCCTCTTTTCCTCCCATTTATGAACGTACTGAATCTAAAATTATAAAAATAACGCCATATAAAAGAAATATTTTTATAATTTTACATGTGATTATATTGACCTGTAAATGACATGTAAAATTTATATCATTATTTGGGCTGAAATTAAATTTGCTGCTCATCTCAAATTACGATACCATAATTATGTTATGATAGAGTGGCCAACAATATTGAGACACGGGAAATAATAAAATATTTTTTTTTCAATCATTACAACATGCTCTTTCTATTGACATATATATGAAACATGAAATGAAAACAAGAATTTGATTACTTCCTTTACCGTCTCTAAAATTTATGTAAAAATATTTTTAAATATAAGTATTTATTTTTTATCGTTAAGACTGAGAAGTTGGAACCCAAAATTGAGCAGCATAGATTCTGCTTCATATCCATTAAAGATAATAGATTTCGAAATATCACGGTTGACCTTTATAGAAATAGGATTCAGGAGTTGTCGCATACAATACAATTATAAAGTTTTTGCTTGAAATCCATAATATCCATTTAAAAACAGCAGATCTACAAACAGGCAATGCTTTCACAGCATCAAATTGAGGAGTTAGAGCTTGAAGTTTGTTGGCACATTATCTGCTTTAGACACAATAATGATTTAAAAACAGCAGATCTTCAATTATCACGTTTAAGGCAGGCAGTACTCTGGAAGTATCAGGGCTATGGAGTTGGAACCCGGAGTTCAATGACGGAGTCTCCACTTGAGACCCACAATACTATTTTAAAAACATCAGATCCTGAAGTCTCACAGTTTAGGCAGACGGTCACTTTCATAATGTTGGATATAGGACAAAACAATATTTTGTTGGAGCAGATGTTTTGTCATACTAGACGATATTATGTAGACTATTTATTATGTCAAAGAGACGAATTCATTTTGTTACGTCCAGCTTTATTTGAATCTTCAAAAATATAATTTAGAAATTATATTCTTGTGCCACGTATTGAATCAAAACGTGAGTTCGTGCTAGACACACAGTGAAACAATAAATAGCTTTTTTTTTAATAAGATATAATTTTTAAAAAAAATGATTTTCCTTGTTACGTTTTCCATATTGTCCACCCGCATTTTTGCACATTCAAGAAAAATTTGAAAAATGGTTTAGTTGATTGGTAGATAGGTATAATGGACAATATTTCCTTTGACGGACATTTTTTCATATTATTTGTAAAATTTATTGGTACTATATAAAATAAACTCTATATTTTAATTTTTAGTCACGTTTTTTATTTCTTTTTCTTGAGGCCACAATAAATTTTTTGGAAATTTAGGTAACTCAAATTGCTTTTGATCGCAAGTTACATTATAATAGCAAAACATAATTTAAAATTTCCGTCCATAAAAGCTAGCGAGCTGCGATTCAAAGCAATACTCATAAATTTCAGTCGTTAACCAAATCAACAGACATTAAATTCATTCACAAAAACAAGTTAACTATTAATGAAATAAAACTTCGCCGCAAGTTCGTTCTCAAAAATATATATTTTAATTCAGGGAAAATCTCACCATTGGTCTTAAATTTGAGAATTTATTTCAATTCAGAGGAAACTTATTAAAAATAATTATGAAAACAATCCTAATCGTGCTATAAACTTATTAAGAGACTTTAAGTATTAAAATTTTAGAGAAATTAAGCTTTTTTTTATAAGTAATTGCGGAACTTTTGGTTTGCACTAGTTTCATTTATGCTTCATTTTGATTATGACTACAAATTATTACCATCGATTTTAATTACGATCACATTTTGATTCCGATTTAACAAATTATTAATAAGTTAATAGGTTTTTCCAAGACTTTTTTTCATACTTTGAAAATATACAAAATAACTAAAGTATTGAGACTGTCATCAAAACACAAATCCGTTTTTGAATCGGTTAAAAACCACAAAGTATTAACTATGAGAAATAGCTAAAAGAAAATAGCTCTTAGAGCTCAATCTGGAATCAGAAGCATCTAGAGGGAGAACTTAGTACCATCTAGTGAAAAAATGTAAATATTTGACAAATGACGTTTATATTTAATAAAGATACTTTGGAATGAATGTACTTTTACTAATTTTTTTTCTGAGATGTACGAAACATTGAACTTTTTTGTCGTGTTTAGCATAACGAGCAATATTTATGTAGACGATGTATGGTTGAACGAACGTAAAACAAAGCTGGTAATTTGGTATATATATAAAACGAATTCTCTTTGATATGTTATGTGCAGACATCAGCTGTGGTGGTCTAACTTTTCAACAAGAAGTGAAATTTATGCTCATATTTTAGTTTCCTTCCTAAATTATTATATCCAATTCATATAAATGAATTAGTTGTAAATTAAATTACATTAGAAGCTTAGGCACGAAATAAAAGTATGCTATTATAGTTAACCAGAGACTAGTGATATTATCTTTTTATTTATGAAATATACTGTAGACTAATATATGGAAAATCAGAATAAACAGTATCAGATATGGGATACACGTTTCAGATATGGGATACACTGATTAAAAGAAAATACTTTTTAAATATAACACAATTGTTATTACTTGTTAAAGTTATAATAATTATTATAGATATGCAAAATCTGGCTGGTGTCGCTTCATTTCTTAATGATGAAATACAATTTAAAGGCATGTGATAAATTATTTTCAAAAAATTTGTTAAAGAAGTTTTATTGAGATGTGTATATTAATTTATAACACAAAGAAAAGAGAACAACATTTCTGTAAATCTTCCAGATGAAAACTATTTTTTAAATATATTTACAACTCAAAGCCGAGTAGTTACTTCTCTACATGACTAAAAGCCTCACAAACAATTCCGTTAGCTTATAGCAATAAAGGTCTCGTATTATGGTCTCGTATACTGGGTATTTTTATCATGTTTTATTTAGCTATAGTAAGTAGGTTTATGAAATGGCGAGTAATATTTAGAACCATACACACGGTTGAACAAGGCATCGTTCTACCCGTGGAACTTCCAGTATTGAGTCCAGCACGCATTTGGCGGACTTTTTAATAGATAGACTATTTTTGTATAAATTTCAAAAGAAACTAAGAACGAACTTATTATTATTGGTTTTACACTTCCTTATTAGTACTAAATTATATTTTTGGATAATGTAAATATTTAATTAATTCACACAGGTCATAGGTTAAAAATGTGGCAAATGCAATATTATTTCCGTGGTTTCATGAAAGTGAAATAGAAAACTGACATTAGTGATTAAAATACCACAAATTTTGCTGACAACTGTCGTCGAATTCAACCAATCATTTTACGGAAAAATCTCACTGATTTGCTAGCAACACTCGAGTGTAAGAAATAAAACACAGGCCCCTATAAGATGCTGACATTTAAGTGCAATGTGACGCTTTTTTGAATCTACGTGTAGAAGACTGCGTAAGTGTGTAAACCATTCAAAAGGTGGAAAACATTCATTTAAGTAGAAATGATTCAACGACGAATTCAACTTGTCACGTTAATATTTTTGTGTAATATAATTCTTGCCGACAAATAAAAGACTTATTTTCGGAAATTAAAATAAAGAAGAAACAATAATTTATAAAGCCATTTTATAATCAACTAGGCAGAAATAACAACTATCACTTAATTCGGATTTATTACATCAATTGCAAAGAGAGCATAGTGCACTTCTTAAACACAATAAAAATATACGTTTCTCGAAGTTAAACGATTTTTTCAATGCTATAAATGTTCCTTTTTATTTTTATTTACATCGCTCCTGACACAAAGGTAATCTTTTATTGATTAATTATTTCGGATATAGCACAAGTTTTAAGTAGACAGCCTAATCGTGCGTCCAATCTATAATCATGATTACTATAAAATCCACTGTAAATCTGATTAATGTAACTACTGTTAAGCGTCATATTTGAAAACAGAAAGCATATGTATCGCGTCAGATTTGATAAAAATAATATTAATATTTCTGGTATAGAAGAATTTTGTATCATATAAGCAATTGTTAAAATGATGTTATATCCTGGGCTAAAGAAAATTGAAACTGCAAACCGTCTTAGCAAATATTCAATGGGACCGTCTTTAAATACTAAAAGTATGCAAAACTTTGCTCATAGTGAATAAATTTGAAATTTAAATTACAGCAAAATAACCACCATTTTAATAAATTTGTACTAGCAAAACTAGTAGATGATGAAAAATATTTTAGTTTAACGACTGCTCAATTTATACGCAATTTTCCTTGCGTCCTTTAGCCTAAGTCTAGAAGGTTCCCGCTCTGTATATATACTGCTCTCGTAAAGTAGACCGCATTTAGACTTTAATATTTTCTTGCTTATGAATTTGGTTACGCGTTTAACAATTTCGTATATTTCTTGTTTTTTAAAGAACATAAAATTAGAGACAAACTACAATGATATTTTAGTGATATAGGAAATACAGAAAGAAAAATAATTTAAAGCTTTCATTTCATGAATAAACCAGATGATCGTCGAAACCAAAACAAGGTAAAATTTCGAAATTGTTTTGTAACTCCTAAAATATAAAATATAAATATTTTTGATATGATTTTTTTCGAAAGTATTAATCAACTGCTTATATATAAATTTTTTTCATATATTTCAAAGCCGTAAAAGTAGAGAAAAGAGTTTAATACGACTAATTTATAAAAAAATTATTGTCTTTCTCTGTAATTAATACTCGAGTTGTGATTTAAATTAAAATAATTAAATGATTTGGAAAATAAAAAACAGTTTCAGGTTACCATGATGTTGGTAGCAATTTTTGGTTGACACGGACTTCATCACCAACGTTCGCGATTTTTAAGCAAATTATTCTGATCCATTTGATCATGAGGAGCGACTGCATTTTTTTTAAGAAATGATTTTCGAAAAAGTTTTCTTTGGAAAAAAAATTACATAAAGAAATAAAAGTAAAATTAAGTTTATGAAAAATGTAAATTTCATCGTTCTTCTTTTAAACAAGACAATATCCCAAAAAAATTAAATATTTGAAAAAAGTACGGTTCGTTCGCGATTATTTTCTTAAAAAACTTATTTTAAAAATTAATTTTAACCCTTCAAAACATATTGTCTCCTCTGTAAACCCTTACAATTGTAACCAACAATTTAAATTTTACTTCATAACGTAACCACAGACAATGAGATTATTCCATGAGTTTTTTTACATTTTCAAAATACTAAAAAAAGGGACAGGGAATAATTACTGGATTTTAAATATTAGCGATGTAGAATTTATCTACAAAATCTAAATTCAGCATAATTAGCAAGAAAAATAAATTTAACGATTTTACATGTGTGTTATTATCAATTTAATTTACATTGAGTATTTCGTCGTTCTGACACCTAGAAATCATACAATCAAAAACTGTGACATAAAATCATTTGTTAATGTAACTCTACAGCGCACGAATTAATAATTTCTCCAAGTAAGTAACTGGTATAATAATAATTTGTTGTGAAACTTTTTTAAATTTTGTTTACTACTAATTAAGTCACTAATGATAGCTGAATATCACTGTGTGTTGTTTACTTCTAAGCGCCAAATTAACGACAGAATTTTCCTGTAACAAAATGGATTTTCACCAAATAGTCTTCTGGTTCAAGTTTGTATGGCAAAAATTAATCCAGTTAAACCTGAATTCTTCATTTTAATTTTACATAAAAGTTAATGAATACATTAATTACTTATATTTTACTGATCCAAGTGTTTGTACCTCTGTATTACAATAATTTTTCAAATTAATCAACGAAAAGTTTACAAGAGAGCAAAATAATAAAATTACTATAGATTATAATTATTGACATAGCTTCTAATGCTATAACGTTCTTCAACTTACATTATTTCTACTTTGTATTGTTAAGTATAGATATTGTAGTCAGCCAAGAAGGCGATTAGATCTTAAATCGATATAATATTATTTATGAAATTATTTCATATTTTATACATATGTTATATAGTCGAATAAAAAGTAAAACTGTATCTTTCCTTATTTTGTTAAATTTAAAGGTACCATAGAAATTGTAAAAGACTATAAAAATATATAGAAAAAATTGTTTCATAAATAGTACTTCTTTGTAAAAATATAAAAAGAGACTTTAATACATTTTAAAATAATCCTTTACTTGCAAGTATATCGTTTATAGTAAATATAAGTATATTATATTAACCAGAATTTGAGAAAGTAGATTAAAATCTAAGATGTAAATACTAAATTGAAAATATGATTAAAAAATATTGGTCAAGAGAGTAAATAAAATGGAATATTTCTCACTCTGTCTGCTCGGTAGTACGAGTTATAATTAACGGAAATTAAACATACCGACATTTGCCATACCTTCCTTTTATAAGTGTTTCATATTCACAATAAGGATTTTTTGCCTTTAATATACCAAGTTCGGTTGTTATTTTAGTTCCAGTGGCCAGTGATTAAATACTTAATAAATTACTGAAAATAGCTACCTTTCAAGATGAGATTAAAACAGACCTAGTCAACTTTCGTCAGAAAGCATCAAAACCAAAAAATATGTTTTATTGAGACATTTAAGATTCCAAAAATATGACGACTTGCGAGAAGTCCAACTTCTTGCCACACTTATGTTATAACAAAATCATAAACACACATATATACACTAATCACAGGCGCACACTCGTACGCTTGCTTACATACTTGAGGATAGTAATTTAAAAGTAATCTTCTGTTTCATTACGTATGGAAGCATGAAAAATCTACAAAAATTTGATCATTAAAAAGTAAATCAAACCACTCCATAAAATACGCCACGTGGAAAAAAATCTTAAAACGTAATAACAGAAGATTAGTACAGAGGGAAAACTTTAACATTACTTTTGTTAAAATCAAAAACTCTATACATATATATGATAATATTTATATGAGCAATTAGTAATATACGTATATATACTAATTGCTGTATTAAGTAAATATATAAACGTTAATAAATATTATATTAATATTCAATTCCTAATAACCTTTCCTCTTATGTTATCTTTAATTTCACTCTTCTGTAATGACGTATTTTTACAAATAATCCATTTTATTTCAAAAGATTTTACAAACTCCAAATGAACTATTTTATCAAGAAGTAAAAAATTAAGCGATGTACATATGTCCCATCGGTAACGACTTAAAAATAAGTGGTGTAATAACTAATTATAATTGAATTGAATATGAACTTAGCAAAAACAATCTTTCTAATTTACACGTGTTCATTAAGCTGACCTTTCTCCCGACTAAGCGAGCTTCTTTATATCACGGAACTTTTAAAGGACGCACGGCCCGAATACGAAATGATCGCGCAGAGTCGATTGAAAGCATTTTTATCTCCAATAAAAAGGAATTATTCAAAATGACGGTAATTAAATTTTGAGCAGATTTTTTCTTAAATATTCACGCTTCTGTAAGTACTAATAAATCTCCTATTCATTCAGGAAATTAAATAAATAATTATTACTTCAATTGACACACTTATTTCATACGCTTCTGTAAGTACTAATAAATCTCCTATTCATTCAGGGAATTAAATAAATAATTATTACTTCAATTGACACACTTATTTCATACGCTTCTGTAAGTACTAATAAATCTCCTATTCATTCAGGGAATTAAATAAATAATTATTACTTCAATTGACATATTATTTCAATTGACACACTTATTTCATAATAAGTGATTATGACTTCCCAAACTTTCATAGATCCTTTTCCTGTCTTTTGACTTTTAAGGAACATTCGTTTATTAGTTGTCTATTGTTTATTTTGTTTGTATAGTTTTAAAATTATATATTTACATAAACTCTAAAGCAAAGAGACTTGTCTAAATTTCGTTGACTCTTTTAGTAACCACAATTTCTTTTGACAAAAAATATGAAAGCAAAATATGAATGCAAGTATGAAAAAAAAATAACCAACCAACAAAGTTCTCTGTGTCTAATATCAAAACGTAATCGATTGAAACAATTTTTCATTATCATTAAAAATTTTAAAAGTGAATTTAAATAAAAATTAGTTATGTAATAAGTGAAAAAGCTTAATATTACACTTGCCGTCACCGTGGTGTGTTTGGTCGATCATAAGACTTACGGCCTTTGACGGCTCGGCGCATCGCAGGGCCAGGCTTCAATTCTTGGCCGCTCATGAAAGGGACTGGACTGGTCTTACTGTTAAAAATAAATAAAATACTGTTTGTAAAATAAAATACTGTACTGTGTATAAAATAAAATACTGTTTTCGTAACAATAAATCCGCCATAAGTATTAAGTGCATATACTAAAATGCGTAAATAAATAAATTAATAAACATTTAAGTGACATATTCTATGAGCCCCGAAAGAAGGTTGTGTTATTTTTAAAAGAAAATGTATGGAAATATGGTTATTTTTATCCAAATTAGGTATCAGATAATATATACAATAAATTTGTTTGAATAATCCTGCTTCTAAATTTCTAGAAAATTATTAAAACTTTATGTCTAGAGTTATCAAAAAAATTAATTGTAGTTAATGAATTGCCCATATTTAATCCATAGAAGTTAACAATGAATGCGGCACTCGTACGTCTGTGCGTAAATATCTATATGGGTGAGGATGGAATAGAGATGCGTCGCTACTTGACAAATATCTTAGCATTATTTTCGATGTTGTACTGACTCCAAAAACCTTTAACATTAGCAAAATGTTTCAAAGTTGTTCGGGTTGAGGGACGATATTTCACCGGAAAATTCCAAATAATACTCGCATTTTTAATGAATGATTTCAATAATACTCACATTTTGAATATAAAATTAATAATAAATTTTTAATTTTATATTCATTAATGTTTTCCTTTTTAAATGGTTACTGGAAGTCGGCTTAAATTTTTTGTTCTAAGGTTTTCTTTTTTAATTTTATTTGTTCGTATATTACGTTATTTAGAATGTCACGAAGAATTTTATTTTATTTTATTTACCTACTCGTACATGTATGCATGCATATATTTATAAATATATTCATATGGACACATCGATACTTTACTGCCTTTTGGAGTCACCTTTTTGGGCATAAATATATTAATAAAAATACTATATTAAGAATTTGTATTCCACACGAAATGGTGCTTTAACATTTTCTGAATGGTTGCCTTTATTAGCTACTATTTAAGGAGTGACACAAAAAGAGATTTTTTACTGAGATTAACGATAATGATTTTTTTAAATTTAATACTGCTAATCGATTTGCGAGTGGTCAGTTTGTATCTAAGAAATAGAAAATTGACATCTGCAAGTGATTGCAATTATATAATTTCATAGAAATGCGCGATATAGTGATTTTTAAGTAAGGGGGATATACACATATGACGGCAAATTGACAATATCGATAACAAGCCACAGCAACAGTCACTAACTGATATTACGAGTATGTTTGTATTTGTATGGTATGCAGATTAAGTTTGTTGTAACTAATCCCGCAGTGACATGTTGTCCGTGTGGAAATTTTAATATTATTTTTCGCTAGTCGTATACCATTGTGTAACCTTGTGGCCCACTGACGTGAACAAATATATGGTAATAAAGTATATATGACTAGAGAATAAACTGTTTCGAAATTCTTAGGTTCTAACCTCGTTATACGTACAATTATTAATTTTTTTGGCAAAATTCTTTCACACAGCTTGGAACTAATTGAAGCATAAAATTTTATTTCCTTTCATAACTACCAACTATAAAAATATATAATAAATGTTTTTCCGCTAACATATATAAGCATCTCAAGTATATAAATTTGTATTTATGTTTATAATATAAAAATAAAACAGTAAAAAGTTGGAATTTCTTTTAAATCAATATTAGTTATTATACTTTTATATTGGCAACACTGTCTGGTTTTTTAACTACGCAGCAAGTCTAATGATGTAGAAAAATTGTGACTGAACGTTCTGTGCACGTAATAGCAGTCCGTGTTTTTTTTAAATAAGAAGTGAAAAAGTGATTTGACTTTTTCATTTCTTGTTTTTCAAAAATACCAAAAAAAATATAATTACATTGTTTGGAGATGTTATTTTTTTTAAATAAAATTAAACAAAACAGTGTGAGAAAATCTGTAGTGTATTGTTTTACTAGAAGCTGTAACAAAAATACTTTTCTAACTTGCCTAAAGAATTATGTTTTGAATAAAATTTCTACCCCCGTCAAAATATTTGAAGAACTCTCAAGAGTACTAGTCGAAACAAGCCTCAATATGTTTAATAGAATTCTAAACATATCAAGGTTCGCTATCATTTTAGGTACGAAAATATTAAGGAAAAATTAAGTTTCAAAGAAAGTTTCAGGTAACAATAATACAGAAATATTAAATTCCTGAAGTTTTTAATATGAAGGAATAAAATAATAGGTGTAGAACTATGTTAATAACAGAGATGCTAATATGGTAGTCACTATTCTAATATTTAATTTTTTAGATACATTGTATTGCAACATATATGCAAGGAGGTATGTTAGTAATTGTAGTTTTATATTGCCAACACCGCTTGGTTATATTTACTATGACTTTGTTATATATTTTTTTCTCAGTAAACTATGTACCTTAAAGACTAGCAATGATTTTGATTTTGAAAATTTTTTCTGGCAATATTGGTAAGTTTGCTTGTTTTATACAAATTAGTCGCGAATACTTTTCGAGGCATTTTAAAATAATCAGTATAAAGAAGATATAGTATTATAGGTAAATAAAACCTTAAAGATTTACTAAGATTAATGATTTTTGGCGACGCTTGTGATGTATTATAAAAAAAAGTCAAAACGTTCAGTTAGCACTGTCCATTGCCAAGGGTATTTAATTTGAATTTTGTCTTGTATCAGTAATAAAGATTTATTAAAATAATGATAAAGTGAGTGAAATAATTTGAATCCTTATCCACACGACTCTTGCCCAGTCCAATTATTCTTGCAGGTGGTATTTGTTTTAAATACGAAAGCTCGAACGAACGCTTATAAATAAGCACGCTACCGCATATATATATATATATATATATATATATATATATATATATTTATATATTTATATATATATATATATATATATATATATATATATATATAAATATATATATGTATATTTATTTATATATATATATATATATATATATATACAATTTTGTTAAGATGGACCTAATATTCGCTACTTAATGAGCTACCAGAAAGGCGGAAATAAATCACCAATACTTACTAATCTTACTACAGGTTTTTTGTTTTTAAGAATCACAACAGTCTTACAACAATCAACTAACACAATCAACTCTACAATCTCATGTATTACCTGCTTTAGAAAATGTCATGCACTCTGAATAGAAATAGCTGTACCAAAAAAATAATATTTTTTAGTTATTTGAGATATTTGTGGGAATCTGGAGTGGTTTCGGTGTCATCACTTAAACGGATCGTTACTGAGCTATGTAACTAGTATTGCACAGCAGTAGTAGATTTCGTGAGCCACGCCAGATCTGCTGTCATGAACATTTTCTTTTTCCTTGTGACTAGTTCTTGATAACACTGCCAAATACTACGGTGGATTCTTGACTTCGGGTCATTATTATCATATTTATTATTTCGAGAATTATCATTAAGCATATTGCTCTCATCGTCACTCATACCATTTTCAAGAGCGTCATACAAGAGTGCGACGGCACAGTGCCTACGTTTTCCACCAGTTTTTAAAGGTTTTGTTGAAATTTAAATTTGCTGGCCGATGGTACCGACGGATGAGACCGCGTCGGTACCGGTGTCGGTTACCTACGCTTTTTGACTTACCACTCCTCGCTTTAATCGATATTTATTTTTTATTAATTACTTATGTCGCGATATATATATATATATATATATATATATATATATATATGTGTGTGTGTGTGTGTGTGTGTATATATATACATATATATATATATATATATATATATATATATATATATATATATATATAAATATATCATTAAGGTGACAAAATCATTGTATATTTAGTCTTTGCATCAAAATAGCAGGTATCCACCTTTCTTATTTGATATATTCTTTGTATTATTTAATTGTTTAAAGTGTCGTTACTTTTTAAATAAGTAATCTAATTTGGTTTTTATATTTGTTTAGCTTTTTACTTACTTTCTCACCTACCTACCGATAGCTTAGTGGTTTCATGCTATGGTATGTACCTGTATATATGTATCTCAACATATTTGTTGCCTATTTACTCCTTAAAAATAAGTCGAAGGCATTCAAACCATAATAGTTCTCCCCTCAACATTGAAGAAGTTCTTGTCACCATTTTTTGGCTATATCATTAGATTGTACCACACCACTTGCGACCAAGCGACTCATCATATAAGTCAAACGAAATCAAAGGCCTTGAACCTACCCTTCATCATTAAGGAGTTCCTATATACGTCTGTATATAGGAACATTTCCATCACTCGACAATTCTATCACCAGACCCTGACCACTACTTGTGACGAATGGACTCATCAGGCAAGTGAAACGAGCCCAAAGTTTAGGAATCCACCCTTCACCATTAAGGAATTCCCGTCATTCATTACCGGTACTACTGACAGACTCTGGCTACCGTTTGTGCCCACATGAAGATGAATGAAACGAGTCCCAACTTTGTGACACTTTGTGTACCATCAAGATGAGTGAAATGAGTCCAAACTTTATGAGTCCTACTTCTCGCCATTGCAGAATATTGCCATCATTGTTCGATCTATAATCAGACCCGGGCCATTACTTTTTACTAAAAGTCTCATCAAGAAAATTCAAGTGAACTCAAACATAATAAACCGACTCTTTGCGAATGAGGAGTTTCGATTGCCATCTTTTGGCTCCAATGTCAGATTCTTGTCACTGTTTGTAACCAGTGGGATCGTCAAGATAATTTAAATGAGGTCGTCGCCATCTTCCATCTCTACTATCAGACCCTAATCACCATGTGTGGTTCAAGTACTTATATAAACGTTTGGCACGTTTATATAAAGACGTTTATATTAGTTCAAATTCGATATTAATTTTCTCATTGGGACTTTTGTGCTCTCATCCCTTGAAGATTTCCTTATGAAATCTCCGGAGTCCATTATCCTGACCGCACTTATATAAAATTTCTCTTCAGATAAAAACAAATAAAGACTTAAGAATCTCCGCTTTTTTTAATAAAATATAATAAACACAATTAAAACGGTATTTTGAATAGTACGTACTAATTAAGATAGTAAATCTAGTGTGTTCAAAAAGTAAATAAAAGTTTTCTTTTAAAATAATTATAGTGTTGAGGTTGATTTCTAATAATTACTATTGATTTATTATGAAAACTTAAGAATCAATTTCATATTTGATCACTGTATAGGTTAAAAAAATTCCTTACCAATAAAGGAAACATTAACAACAGACATATCCCATATTATATCAAGGTACGCATGCATGCTTGCCAGTCCATATGAAAGTACACACGAAAACGAGCATATACGCACACAGGCATGCATGCATGAACTCAAGCACGTTGACACAAACGCACGAATGTAAGAATCTATTTAAAATATAAGGAAGAGTTAAAAAATACTTTCACATATTAAACATATTACATGAGAAATATTTCAGTATCGTGAACTAAAATAACTTTACAGGTTTATTCAGAAAAATAGTTCTTGGTATGCACTTGTGCAACAACAGCTGTGCTAATAAATTTGGGATTTTTGTTATTTTAAGAAATTTAATAAGATAAGAAAATGTCCAAGTTTTGCCATTCATTCAAAAATCTAATTCGAATATCACTTATTTCACCAGGAAGCCTCAGTAAAAATCATTGCCCTCGTACGTTACGCGGTTTACCACTTCGCTCAATATTCCTTTCAATATTCTTGTGTTAACAAACCATAAGAGCCACATCACGTGATACTAGGGTTTCAATAACTAGGAAGCCAAACATCTGAGTAGTTTACGGAAACAAGCAAAGACGCATGTTCGTATGGGGCCTTGATTGAAAATAAACATTATTATATATTAAAATATTTTCCAATATTTGTACTTTTATCTCGTTGACTTTGTAACGTAAATAAAAAGGAGCCTTGTAAAGAATTCGCAAAGTAAATTATAGCATAATATTGACGTACTTCTAACATTGTATTACGATCTTAAAAATTGGCAGCTAATCTCTGAATACGGAAAGTTATTTTGGTAAGGAAAATATTATTTTTTTTTATCTAAGGATAACGCTAGAAAATTTGTGAATTAAAGATAAGTATGAAAGTGAAAATCACTCTCTTTCTCTAAACACACACACACACGCACACTCTCACGCACACACACACATCCATACGCATGCGCGCGCGTACGCAGGCAGGTAGGCGCGTGCCCGCTCACCCGCATAGGTATGCGCACACGCGCGCACGCATGTACACACGCACGCATGCTCGCACGCAACCACGCATGTACGCACGCACGAACGAAAAAAAAAGAAAGGTATCTATATGAATCACCTACATATATATATATATATATATATATATATATATATATATATATATATATATATATATATATATATATATATATATATATATATATATGTAAATTTGCTTGTCGAACCATTGGTTGTTTTTTTTAAATAACATACCATTTTCACCACTAACTCATTTTTAATAACCTATTGGTTCAAAAAAATATATTGGTTGATATTTTACATCACTTTTTTCCGTAAAAATTCTGTTAAAGGTCTTGTTACAACTTTAATATTTGGATGAAAAACGTTAAAAAATAGTCTGTGCACTGTCGAAAAGTATTTTAATAAAATGGACAATTATCTCCAAATTTATTTTATCTCAAACCGAAAAAAAATGTCAACAATAACGACATACAACATAGCTGCCTTTAAGCTAGGATTTAAAGCTTAATATCATTGTTTAATAGGAGATTTGAATTGTATCATGAATCTTTCCATCAGCAAATTACGTGCATATTATTTCTGATATAAATCCAGTAGTACTAATAATAGTCAGGAGCTTCTAAAAAGAACGTTCTTTTTATTGGATATATCCGTCGGTGGTAATAATAATGTGTGATTATTTCCATAAATTTGTGACACCAACTGAAAGTGGTCTTAAATTTTCTCTGCAATATAGTTCTAAAGCAAAAGATCCCGTTTATTTACGAATAAACTCTTCTCTGCAGATAAATAGGCCTGGATTCAGCCATGCATTTTCGATGGCAGGTAAGAAAATATCCACTATTCTGTCAGTTGGATAAACCGAATAAAACGGACAAAATGTTCTACAGAGTACGGAAAGATAAATGTGCAAATGTTTATTGCCATTTTGAAAGATATTTTCCGAGAAGAAAATTTGTTAAAGTCTCAACGTGAAGGGTCATTTCGCTTAATTAGAAAAAAATCTCCCTAGAAAGACATATCCTTAATTATTTCTTATTATGAGCTCATCTCCATCAAATGACTTGAGTAAATTTTGACAATAAAAAACTTTTGCAACGAGAAGAATAAATTTACTTTAAAATACTTTTTCCCTTTTCCTACAAACTAGACACGCAGTCTATGCGATGAAAGGTCTGTCTGTATTAAATTTTATGTTTCCTGTGTTATTACTTCTGTTTCTTAAGCTTCCGCCATTGACTCTGAACACAAATCATCTGCTTATGTTTATCAAAACTTCAAGCCACCCTATATTTAGACTCTTGTGGTAATATTCTTTCAACAATATTTGCAGAAAGTTTTCGAAGGGGCAAAGATCATTCAGATTGACATTATATTTCCGAAATGCTTCAAAATAATATTTCGCGTAAACACGATGTTCAAGTTCTAAATTTATATTTGTAAGTTAAAATAGTCCATGTAGGAGACTTTCTTTTCAGCCTTTTCCTGCTATCTATAGACCCATAATATTGGTCTTAAGCATGTTCAGATAATATGAAAAAACATCACTAATTACATGTGATAACAACAGCTCATATTATCGTATGTATTTTATAAATTTAAATATTTGATACTACTGAAACAAGATAATGCTAAAGAGAACCCAAATAATAAATATTAGAATCAGTAAAGTCGTTATGATCGTTAGATATCAAAGTAAGAATTTATATTATTTATTATACTATCAGTGGAATTTCCTTAATATCAGTGTCGAATCGTCTCGTTTACTGTATTCGCTTTTCATAGATTATTTCTTCTTATATAATTTATTTTCAAACAGAAAGAAAAAGCATAGTTGAAAAGGTATATAATTCAACGAAAGACCAGTAGAGTAGTAAAGTCCAAAAATACTTTTACAATTAATTTACAAAAATTTATTATCGTAAGGCATCATATGGTAAGTAGGACAGTATTTTGTTAACTAAATGGGCAATATAGTCCCTTGTACACTGTTTGATAACACAATTTTTTTCTTTACGGTTTCTTGACGATAGGTGATCAAAAACGTCACAAAATGAATTTTTTCGACTCTCGTTTGCCATTGGTATTTTTTTATATCTTACGACGATTTTTTTTCTCTTGTACTACTTACACATATTCAACGCTTTATTACAATCTGTTAACTAGGTTTATAAAATGTGATTGCCGAATTACCCTTGATCATAAAAGATGATAAAAAATTACTTGTAACTAAGTTATTATTAAATAGGTATCCTTAACAAAGCAATGTGTAAAGTTAGGTATTTTAACCATATACTCACATGCATGCCAACTGAACGTAAAATATTATGGAATGTTGCAATAAATATCATAGAATGTAATTAAAATTGATGTCCTAGTATTACATTGTAATCAGAAAGCAATGCAATCGAATTATTAGTACGATAAAATAGAATTTAAATTAAATTTTATAAATGAAATTAAAAGAAGTTTCACACTTAACCCGCTTTGGTAAGGTGATAGCAATATAAATTTAATATTACATGGATTTTCTTTTGTCATATTCTCCGTTATTCAGATATTTAACTAATGATTCGGGTATTTTATCCAAAATAACCAGTGTTGAAGGCAATAATACTACAAAACAAAAATAAATATTGGAAACCCCATTGTATAACATTTCAACCGCAGCATTAATTAAAACTCAAAATGCAACTCAATTAAAGCTCTGAACAAAAACTTTGCAGAAAGAGCGTTTTATTTAAAATAATCTGTTGTTTCTCAAATATATAGGAAAAAGTAAAAGAAATAATTTTAAAAGCACTGGCTCAATCCGAAACTTCCGACGTGACAGGCGAACGAACACAATCGATTAAGCCGTTTGGTACGAATCATTACTGATTTATGAGAGAGATTTAAGCTCTATCCGACTATGAGTCTGCCTAGTGGACATTTGTCTTGTATCTATGGCATACTCGTGTATAAAATATTTTAAGGTAGAGACTGTTACACGACCTATTAATAAATAGGGTGATTTTATACTGAGAGGGGGGGGTGAAGGTACTCAAAACAGAAATAGGTATAATCTTTTCTTTCGCTCTCGATCATTTTATTTGTACTTATATAAATAAAAGAAAAACTGACACAATAACTGTTTTTATTTCGTATAGCATGATAAACTGTCAATAGGTCATTGCCCGGTACAAAAGCCGCTTTGACTTCTCCTTTACCGGAGGGTTCGTAGTTTTATATTTTAACAGTTTTCATAAAAATATAAAAAAAATATTATGTATTTTGTTGTTCGGAAAAAAATTTAAATAAGACTCATTCACTCTGGACGCTGTTTTTTAACTGAAATATGCAAAAGTATCCTCATGTGCCATTGGATTCTGATTTTTCCCTTCTTTAATTACCTACTAATCGAATTGAATATCGATTTAGTTACCTTGCTGTAATTTATACGTAACGTTATTCAAGATTAGGTAGTATATTAAAAAGTTACTTTACGTTTGAAGAAATTATTTCATTTTAATTTCTGACTTGTCTAATTATAGTCGACGTTTAATAGGGCCCAAAATTATTTAAACATAAATAATTTAAATCGCTCAATCCCACTAAAAATTGAACTGTGTCTGTGTGAATTTTATGCTATTCCTTTGTGTTGTTTACAAATTGAAAATAAACAAAAAACCATTTTTGAGAAGTTTTTATCACTGCCAATGATTAACAAGTAAAAATTCTCATCGTTTCTGGCAAGGTAGGTATTCGTGTAGTCAATTGGCCTGTTTAAATGTCTACATCCCTTTATGGGCTATTGACTATTATTAACAAAGTAATATTTTTGAATATTGAATATATTTGGCGTTAATTTTGTTGAAATTCATTATTCACAATTAAATGAAACTACGTGATATAGCATTATTTCTACTTTCTTTAAGTTCGTTATCACGACCTAGTTTTCGTTGTATTATAATATCTTCACGTGGGCTATTAGCAAAGATCTTTGCTAATGTTGTAATACAACGAAACCTAGGTCGTGGTAAATAACTTAAAGAAAGTAGAAATAATACTACATCACGTAGTTTCATTTAATTTTGTAATATTTTTGGTGATATTGAAAAATAGGTATTGAATTTTCTTTTTCATTTATTTTATTTTATTTCATTTTAATGACATCAAATATTTGATACAAAAGCTTTAAACTATGTTACTGTCAAAGTAATTTTTATACTCGGTTTTTTGGCTAGAATTTGTGCTCTCTCATCGTCTTCCCATTATATTAAAATTATTTCGATTACTTTGATAGAATATTCATTTACACATAAATCAGCTAATGAAGATAAATTAATGCTTGTAATGTACTGAGAATGAAAAATAAAACATTTATTAACACATTTTCTTTTATATTCAAAGTTGGAGCAAACAAAATCAAGAAATTTTAAACTGATTTTGAAAACGCAAAAAGGATATGAAAAGGAATAAAACAGTATAATACACGGGCTCTTCTACATATAGACATATGTCGGTCTGTGGCTGTGCACAATTAACATACTAACGCTAGAAATGTTTATTAATAAATCCCGACTAAATTGCCTAATAATTTTTTGGAAATATGAATAGAGAAACATTTTGTAACCTTATTTAATATCAAGAATTTTTAAATTGATCAATAACAGAATTTATATAGGAATAAATAGATAAGGGAATGTGTAAATTAAATAGACAAAACGTTTAATATAATCAACAAGGAGCTGTTTCAATACGGTCATTATTATTAAATTCCCTAGTTTATGGAAAATTGAAAACAAAGGTCTTCGCAAGTATTATTTGTACTCTTTAATTTTAAAGTCGACAATTTTCATTTAAACCACACTCATTGAAAACGTGCAACCATTTTTAAACTATCTTCCATTTATAGTTATATATATATATATATATATATATATATATATATATATATATATATTTACGTGAAATTTAATGTGTGATGGATGAAAAATTCAGATTTCGAATATTTTTAAAGACTCATGGTATATTCAAATACGCCGGGAGGAAAATTCAAGTGTCCAATTTTTAACTATACTGTTTAACCTATAAGATCCTTTACAAATATCTTCTCCGTGACTAAAAATTATTCAGATCATTGTTCTGAAGATATTCTGTTAATTAAGTGCATAAATAATTATATTCTAGTTAATATAATCAATAAACCCACTGATAACGTCTTTGCTGACGGATTCACCGCCATGTACGAATTATTGATTTACAAATAATTGGCAAAATTTTAATATTTATTTTCGATCTGAGCCACATGTTTTCACTTGCGTCCACAAACATAGTGTGCTTAGCTGCTTTGATGTCAAATTATTTCGCATTTCAAGTAGCCATAATGTTATGTTGACACGTGTATATTGAAACTTCAATCCACTAGACGGGTGGAGTGTAGGCGAGCCACTTGGCAGCCGGGGATGAGTGGTTAATCGTTGCACTATAGGAGAGAGTTTCTGTTTGCCTTTGTTATATTGCTGTCAATTTCAAGTCACGTACAATTTAATTAAATGTCAAATGGAATAATATATTGGACAAAACCTTTTAACCTAATTTTGAAAACCCAAAAAAAGTAATGGGTTCCGTTACTTTTATCTAATTGATTAACTACCAACTAAAACTTATTTGTGACTATCGAGCTTTAGTATTGATCAAGGAAACCGTTTTTCTGTAAACTAATTTCTGTTCAGTATTATTGACGTTGCTGCTATAAAACAATATCTTATAACAGAAGATGCGTTATCCTATTTGCATTATAATTAAATACAAACTCATTTACATTTATGAAAACATAAATTATCAAAAACTTTTATGACCATATTCAAATAAGTGCCGACATGTAGACATATAATGTATTCTATAAAACTTACTCCATTTTCATTTTGTTTGATAATGCAATTTAGTTTTCAAATAAAAATGGAAAACTATTCAATATTTTCCTCGCCTTCTAAGTTCGAATGTTAATAACATTTGAAAATAGCTGCATCAGTAATTTAATATTAATAGATTGCTAACTATGCCTACGACTCCGCTCGTGTGAAGTTCGAAATAGGAAAAGTTATTTGAATTTTTCTCATATTTTGCTCTTGAGTATAAACTATTACCAGTTAATTTCACGTGATTGGCAAACAAATGAATATACAAACGGGCAAAATTATAAAAATAGGTTTTCTGCCTTCCATTATCATTCTTTTCGCTAAATCAGTCATCCTTTTCAAAATATTTTGTATGAACAGAATTCACCCGTTACAATTTCATTATATGCGTAGATTATCAAAATATTAAAAGCATTTCACTTCTAATGACAAGATAAACATATTCCAATACATTATGCCTGTCTTGAGACAAAACTAGGTAAAATTCGCTGAATCAATAGCACACCTGTACGTATATGTTTAAAGCTTTAAACTCTGTCCGGTCAAGAACGAGATTAAATATAAAGTAGCCATTAATATTTTTTATGCTGTGTTATCTGTTACTAAACTATACTATATTTTGAACGCCGAATTTACTGAAAAAAAAATTAAGTAATTTTATAAGAAAAATTACGACTATACTTATAAACACTTTTGTACTATGTACTATGCATAACATCTGAAAAAAATTAGTTTTGCAAAGACAAGTTTACGTAATTGCTAAGGCAAGTTGTAAACTTGTGAAAACTTGCAAATGTTAAGTTGAAAATTAATTGCACACGTTTAATGAGATTCTTTAAATGGAATCAAATTAGCTTAATTTTAAAATTAAAACTCTTTCAATTTCTAATTTTGGTTTTAGAACAATATTTGTTCTATCTAATTAAACTTTTCAGTAATGTTGAATTTTAAAACCTAGTCAAAAATTTTAGTTGTACTTTTATCGAAATATTTAACAGTCTGTTTTCAAATTAACCCAAGCAAACAAGCTTAACAAAGTCAAACAAGCTTAACAAGTTTTGTCGGAATCGAGCATGACTCTATTTTTGTAGGAAAAAAATGTGATTTCATTTGTGTTTTTTTTTAATTATAGAGATTATATTGTCATATCATTTAGGGTATAGGACATTTTATTCTATACCCGAATTTATTTGCCGCTTCAATGGTTTGGATATTTTAATAACGCGATAGTTTTTTTCTCCAATAATAAAGTTTGCATTTTTAAAATATCATTGACGAGTATGACTTCTCGGTGGCAAATGGCGTTGGTACTTGTAAATTGTGATCACTCACACAATATTTCCGAATATATTTCTTTCAATAACATATTTGTTACTATTGAAGCGGAAATGTTCCATAATAACAAATAATCTTGTATATGAAATACGATTACTCTGATCATATAAATACCATACAATTGCTCAAGAAAACGAAGATTAAAATATTTTTCGGCAAAACTAATCGAAATAACTATTTTATTTTGTATGTTACTTTTGAAAGCATGCAATTCATTGCGACCCATATATTGTTTCTTTATACTCATTTATTACATGTAGATTAAAATTTGCATTGTTTTAGGAACCTATTTAAAATTTGCTATGTTTATTAATAGGTGAATCAATAGTAATTTTTAAATGAAAAATGAGTGATATATTTATCTAAACAGTAATTTATTTCTGAAAAAAAAATCTTTTCTTCGTTATTGTTAATCTTTATAGCTGGTGAAACTGATAGTGTAATTCAGTATCGAATATCAAGTGATAACGCATTTAATGATAAAATATTACAATTTTAAGGAAATAGAGAAAATATTAAAATTCGAAGTGGCGTAATAAAGAATCTGTTATTATTAAAAAGCCCGCAATCTCTAATTAAAATTGTTGTTAACCCTACACTCAGTGATTCTGTGCTAGCAGTTTTCTGTGGCCCCAAAAAAATAACAATTGCCTCTCTTTTAACATACACTTTTTAAAAATGTGTATCTTTTATTTGTTAGTGAAAAAATATTTCAAAAGTACAAAGATAAAAATTACATTTACGTAGTTACAAATTGTCAACCAACTGCATATTAATGCTGTTAGAGAAACGTATTATTAATACTAAAACTGACGTATTATTAATTAGGCTTAAACCAAAAGAAAATTTTTCCACTATTGGTGCTACGCTAAGACAACGTTCCCTCTTTGAGTTTCTCAATTTTTGAAAATTATTTGCTGCATTATATGTATCTTGATATTTTAAAAAGGCTCTTTATTATGCGAATATTCTAAAGGGACGTTTTTTCTAAGAAGATTTGTCCGTTTTAGTTCTTTTACATGTCACTTTTTAGTTCTTTCACTCGTCACTTTTTAATAAATATTTAAAAAACGTCTTAGCAATAATAAAAGCGAAGAGTTCCTGTAATAGCAAATAACCTCGTTATTTGTTAATACTAGTACTGTAACCCTGTACTCGAACTCGCCGGTATCAAAGTTATCTAATACTTTGGAAGTATTGACAAATATTATATTGCGAAACACTGTCATTGACCACAATCATATTGGTATCCTATAATTATATACTTTTTACCTGGCATTACATGGTAATGTAGCTTACATCAGTTTGGTACAAACTGTGAACTGATTTGAATTGTAAGCATCTAAATATATTTCATATAAATATCATTTTTAATCTCATTAAAAATACTAAGCTGCGTAATGTTATGCAATATAAAATAAGACGGATCGAAAAAAGAGACTAGCAGTAAAAAAAAATTTCATTTAAAAAAAATGGCAATATTGAAAAAGAATGTTACTTTACACCATAGATGAGGAAAGTGTGAATTGAATAACATCGCAGTATGTAAACTACAGGGGAATATTGGGGATTATACATTAAAAGTTAATAACTTATTAACATACAAATTATGGGCTGAGTATGGAGGTGAAATCCCGCCTGAAACGCTGAAAGACGATAACGATGGCAATATAGACAATCTGGTCGGCTTGTTCAGTAAATATTTACACTTAGTCGTAATACTAAAGAACTGGGAAATCGCTATATTAATATTCACTGATTAAGAAAGTATATTAAAATGGTTTGAGATACCACAGGCTGATAAAAGACTTCCTTCGCAAGTATACAAACAGTTTTCTAAGGTTATCACAAACAGATTGACTGCCAAATTTTTATCCACCTAAAGAGCAAGTAGGCTTTAGACAAGGCTTCAGTATTCCAGATCGCACCCTAATTTTTAAGAGCTTATTGACGAAGACCTAAAATATTAGTCCCCTGTTATGACTAACCTACAAGGACTATAAAAAAAACAATCAACAATTTGGAAATATGGGCTGTGTAAAATTTGCTTAAAAATGCGAAAACAGATCAAAGATATTTTAGGCATGTCTTAGATGGTCTAATTCTCAGTATCAATAAACATGCTACTTTGCGAGGGTTCTCAATACCACTGCATAGCAAATCCGTATCTATGCAAAGAATAATCATGCAGGGGAACAAAATACCTCCCTCACTTTTTATTCTCGTTTTTAAGCACCCGAATTGGGAATGCTCGTTTAAATAACTTGAGGTTTGTGGACGATATAGCACTATTGGTTAATTATCCGTGAGAACTGTAGACCAGGCATCTTGAACAGTTTGATTTTGGTAAGACTTAAAATGAATCTGGACAATACAAAAGTTCTGGCATTAGAAACCAACAGCTTTACAACCTTGAACATGCAGGGTTCTATATTCGGGAGTATGGATAGATACTTATGAGTATCTGGGTCAATAATTACGGATGGATAAAAGGAAAGAGACCAACGAAGTGAATAGACGAATCTTCTGAAAACACGTGTTCACCTTCATAATGAACTCCAAGAATAACTTAAATGCAATCTTCAATCAATGTGTTCTATCAGTTCTTGCCAATAGAGTCGAAACTTGCAAAAAATTATTCTTGGTAATGGAAACGAACCTGGTAGGAATTTTTTTAAAGGAATGCAATAAAATAAATAGTTTCGTAGACAAAGTAATATTGCTGACATTTTCAAGATAGTGGTAAAACTTAGTTGCAATGAGTTAGACAGATCGCTCGAAAATCGGACTCGTGATACAAAGTTCTTTTACAGTCTAGACCATGGGCGTGCATCTCATAAATTGGGTGATCGAAAATGCGAAATGATCGAAAAAGATGGTATAAAGAAAGTAGCGGGCACAAATTATATTCAGAACGGAGTGGCTCAGATAGAAAGAAGACTACACCGATGGTGGATGATGACTCAAAAACAAATTTTAGATTTTTTGGAATAAGTTCACATGTGCATTGCATTTAATAATTTCTAAGTTCTATGGGATTCAAACATGAAATTTATGCTCACAGTTTTGTCTACTTAAATATCACACTAATTTCAGGAACCAAGGTTCTGTTACGCATATATATATATATATATATATATATATATATATATATATATATATATATGTGTGTGTGTGTGCGTACGTGCGTGCGAACGTGCGTGCGCGCATGCGTGCGTGCGTACCTACGTGCGCGAGTGTGTGCGCACGTGTGTGTATGTGTATTTAATTAATTCTTTTTTATGTACTGCACTGCCCAAATCAGTACTTTTAGACGTAGTCCAGAGTGACGGAGCCAAAATCAATAGTACAAAAACAATACAGGAATGTGGAAAATGTGTATGACAAAACGAAGTAGTATAATATTTCATACAATGAATATTTACAAATAATTTATGTTAGTTAAATCTTCTTGTAATTTCAAGGACCGTTCTCGGCGGTAAAAACCTCCAAAAGTCGTCATTCTCTTCTGTTCTTCGGTTTTGTTCACAATAGTGTCCCTGCACTGTATATTATGTGGTCACTCCGCCTTTTAAATGGTTTTTCTCTCATACGTTTTCTACCTAAAATGTGGTAATTTTTTTATTGTACCAGTATGTTGCTATATTCATCTATAGTTCATTGAATATGGCCTGCTCATTTCCGTATTAGATGTAATATTTTTTTACTATACCTTTCATTTCTTTTATTATTCTAATAGTGAACAGTGCAAAAGGTCATATCCTATTTCATGTACTTCTATGTTATTATTTGAATGTACGGATATGGTCGACTATGGAAAATTTTTCAAAGTCAGCCTATTCAATGAAAATGTTGATTTTCATTCATATTTCTTGTTACACGTATTAACAGAGTCGATACGAACACTTTATAAGTATTTGTAATTATAAAGTCTTCAATTTCGTATATATTATGTATATAATACGAAATTGATGAGTTTATAGTTTGTCATTAATTTTACGTAACCTTTCTTGTATAGTAGGACTATTTCCGAGCTCGTCCACTATTTCACCAGTTTGGTTAATACAACTGAACCAACTCTTAACATGTTGTTACTTACTCCATCAGGCCGGGACGTAGTAATCGTATTTTAATTTTTTTGCAGAATATCCTGTTTCATCGACTCAAGTAACGCAGGTATAAAGTTATAATTGATATATTTAGAGTGACTCGCGTGACTGTATAAATTTTAGTAGAAGTGTATAGCTATTTTCATCAAGTTTTTTCTCTTTGTGACAGTAAATCTTGACATGTTTTTAAACGTTTTATAATTTGCTTGATTTTTTTTCTAATTTCATAGACGCTTTTCTAGCTCCACTTATTTCCTTTTTAAATTCTAACATTTGTAATTCTTACTCTTTATTTTCTATACTTTCTTTAATTTTCTTGTTTATTATTTTATATAAATTTCTGACTGTATGATTTCTTCTTCTATCTTACTTTCCGCGTTTTAAAGTAAACATTTTTATTTACTGAATTCAACACAAGCCAACATAATTACTTGATTTGGCTTTAGTTTACTTCACAACATAACTGTTGCCCATGAACTTATAAATTAATTGTTTAAAAAATAAATCAGAATTAAAAATACTCAAAACTAGCAAAGGATTTTGAAAGTCACGATCATTTGCTAAGTTTTGAATATTTTTAATGTTTTTAATGTACCTGTATCACTCGTTTTGCTTTGATTACGAGCGTTCAGCAGGAATTTATAAAAAAAAGTATTTACGTGGTAAAATCTAACACATAATACGTAAAGTTTAACATAGGGTAATTATCTCAAAATGGGTGCTTTCTATATTTAAACGGCACTATAATATTTACAATTCAAGTTAGTCAATTGCTTTTAATGTTACAATTTTTGCATTATATGCGTTAATTTTTGAGGGAAGTCGCCAATCTAGAGAGGCAATTTTTTACAGTACAAACAATCAAATTCGAATGACAAAAATTGCGGAGGCCTGGAAAATGGAGTTTAAATTTTTATCAGAGAGAACTTAGTCAGCTCTCATAAAATGGTTAAGGAGTTTAATAAAACTGTCACTCAACTGTATACAACAATAATAAAATTAAAAATCGGATATCTCAGAACCACGATAATTTTACTGAAGTCAAATGTTGTCACCTGTATTTTCTAGCTTATCATTGCTTCTCAGGACAACCTGTACATACAATGGCATTGGATGACGTTGGCTAAAAAAGTTTGTTTACCCGACTGGGAGGAGGTTGTATACATCAGCCCATATATGGTTAAAACCACATATAAAACTATTTAAAAAGAGTACTTAGAAATTGGCATTCCATAATAAATTGGAAAAAATCAAGATAATTATCATAAGCTAATGTACAAATGAAAGGCTTTGAAAATCTACTTCAAATAATATTGTAACAACTACCGCCGCATTAGTCTTCTCTTCCGTAGAAAAGTTTCATGAAATCGTCCAGTCGTGCCTTCAAAGGGATCGAAAATATACCAGTCGTAAAGAGTAATCTTGTTTCCGATAGAAGATAGGATGTATCGATCAAGTTTTTGATTATTCACGTGACGTATTAACACTCGACAAGAAATGTTCGAATTGGAAACAAACTTTTGTGACAATTCCTAATTAAAATCAGAGTTTGCCAAGGTACTGCCAAGTCACCTCTCCTATTCAACATTGTTATTGACGCAATCATGCATATATTATTTTTTAAGGAGCCAAGAATACAATACGATGTAAAATATTTAATGAACAATGTTGTGTTTGCCGACGACAACGCAATTGTTACCAATTCCGCTGCTCAAGCAATATCCTATATCAAATCACCAACTCCTATGACTTAAGAATAAACAAGGATAAAACTAATGTAATGTCTACAGACGTATCTAAGCAAAGCATCAGCTACGTATGAACCCAACTGGTGTAAGTCTAACAATTTAAGTAGTTCAAATAATTGATGCCGGAAAAGAAAATGGCGCCTACAAACGAGATCAGTAACGGGTTGGCTCAGCAGTAACATTATTTGTCTCGATCAAATAGTCCATCGGAAGCAAGGCAACATACACCCTCAAGACCGAGCTCCATTTCTAGCCCTTATCCTGCCTATCCTTCTTCACGGATCTGAAATCTGGACAATGTTAAAATTGGATCTCGAAAAGTTAATATCTTTCAAGTACATCGCTTTCAACAAACCCTTGGTTTGTCGCCACCGCATCCAGAAGGAGAAGATCCGAATGAACTGTAGAAGTCCGCCAACGGTGGCTCACATAATCGAAAGACGGCGGCTATGTTGGTTTGGTCACGTTTAACGAATAACATCATTGTTTATCACTCATATTCTCTGGCGGAAAAAACCGTGTGCCTGGATAGTTTAATGCACAGCATATAAGAAGACAGGGATTAGTTATATTAGTGAGGATCTTCAAAACAAATATTTGACTCCGTAAGAAGCGAAAGCTATCGCCAATATTCGTCAACAGTGGAAAAAACTAGTCAACGAAGATCGGAAATATGTGGCATCCAGAGCGGTGTATTGGCTAAATTATCCTCTTTCCCCACGAGTCATCAAATAAGAATGTGAGAAAGGAAACAAGAAGAAAAATTCGAGTATAAATTTTACATGAAAATGTTGAAAAAAAATTCAGTGGAATTACTTACCTTTTCATCATAAATGGTACCAAATAGCTATTAGCAAAGATAAGATAAGATCTTTGCTAATAACCTACCTGAAGATGTTGTAATACAATAAAACCTAGATCGTAGTAAAGATATTAAAGAAAGTAGAAATAATACTACATCACGTAGTTTCATTTAATTATGAACAATGAATTTCTACAAAATTAATGTCAAATATATTCAATACTTGCATGTACTTACGATTGAAATGTTATTTTCGTACTTTTTCGGAAAAAGCCGTGTAATGAAAACGCCTTGACAACGCAGGGAAGCATTTATTACGCATTTTTTTAAATAAAACATTGACAACAGACACCGTTACACTACGAGCACAAATTCATAATAATGACAGTTCAGTTTTGTGAAAGCTATTTTTCAACGATCACTTTTAGTGTGACTTTAAAATCAGTTATGTATTTTATATTGTGTCTTGTATCTTACCAAAATTAGTTATATTTTAACAGCTACTTAAATATAATACACATGCATATTTATAAACATTAATTATTCGGGGCATAATTTTAATTAAAAATTATATTGTCTAGTAATCATTTAAAATGCTGTGATTTTCTACTTAAGATTAAAAGCACTTAATATCTAGTGGTGTTTTGAAACTACAAATCGACAATTTATTGAAAGGAAAAAATAAAAAGAGGACATATAAAATGACTTAATACTGACAAAATAAAATATTCATCTCTCCTCTACCTCTCCAGAGTTCTCATGATAATATCATTATTAGCCAAATAATTGTTTTCGAAAAAAAAATAATAATTTTAAAAAAATCAGTAAAAATTATCACCTTTACTGTTAATCAATGCTCTTTCTGGTATTTATTCTAAAATGACAAGTTTAAAGCAAAATCCTGAATAAAAGTGTTTATGGTTTGGTTTCCATAACAAGCACCTAAGTCACTCTCAATCTTGCTTTATTGGATCGATGAGCTCACGAAATCTGTTTTTTAAGAGTTACTCGTGATAAATTCAAGTAATTGACAAGTTATCGTTGTTAGCAATCGAAGACTTATTTCAACAATTAATCTGAATCTTATATAACTATTTCTAAATAATGTAGTGATCCCATATTTCAACTATGTAAGACCTAGATCAGCTGATCGAAAAGAATTTGGTTGGCAGCCTCAAGTAAATTATACGAGTCGTCGAATGTTCAGCAGGATGTACTCTCTCAAGTATCTTCAAAACTTTCTTCCGCCCAAAAAGAAAATGTACCATTGTCAAAATAAATTTATTATTACTAATTAACTATGGAATTATTCACTACCATTATTTAAATGAAGAATATTTAAACACATTAGAATGCCTTTCAAGTTACTTCATTCAATATACCTTTGGCTTAAGAAAATATGATCATATTTTTAAAAAAAGTCAGGTTTTAAATGATTGAAGATTGACACCAAGTTCATATATTTATACTTTTCCTTAAAATATAAAATTATTCTCAGGGATCAAATTACCTCATTGGGCAAAAGTTTAGAATCAGCATAACTTTATAATCAACTCTGCCCTAACATTACGAAAATATTTTTGATAAACATTTTCAAACATTGACAAACATAATCTTTTCTAAACCCAATTTCCTTTACATTTACTCATGGATTTTGTTATTATCTGAATTCAAAATTTTTATCTCACCAAATCATTAAAATCACAATTTCTTTTAATATCACGAAAATTAACTTAAAAGATGGGTCGTCCATTAAGACTAAACTTTTAAAAAATGAAGGAATAAAAAACTTGAAGAAGTTTAAAACTTAAACAAAACTTTCTGGACGGCACCAGATAAAAGTTTAAAATTCAAAGTAGAAGACGCACGTGTTCTGACTACCTTATACCGATACTAACTAATTTCCTTCGACCTAAAATATTTAACCTTTTTTAATTTTCTCTCCTCGTTTTGTAATACAAATTACCCTTAATAGAAGCGTATACCGTAATAATTTGGGAAGTTATCTAATCATGTTTTCTTGTTTAATTGCTTTCGGATTAAGTAAAACCTAGGTGCATATAAATAAATGAAATAACTGGTTTCCGCAACATTTTTCTTTAAGTTTTGAAACAATTTTCTTATTTTGGAATATTGATATTTATTTTACAAATACTGTCACGTACAGCTGTTTAAATTATGTAAAGGGCACTATTATTGTAAAAGAGCGTGTAGCTTGTTTATTAAGCGAACTTTCTATATATCTCATAACAATTAATTATGTTTTCCTAGTAACCCCTTCACCATTTCATATTATTCCTAGATTTTGTCTTACTATTAAGTCACTCAAAAATTATTAATAAAATGAAATATTAAAAACTCTTTTAAACTAGAATGAATTAAGTATTTGTGTTTGTAATAGTGTTGTCAGCGATATTTAAACTTTCATAAAATTATTTTTGATGCGTAATTTTTTCGTAATAGGTAATATATTTTTAGACATTTTTCTTCAATACATTATCTTGATTCAAATGTGGTTTTTGAAAATTTAGAAATATTTAAGAATAAATGTCATCAGTTTATTTAAGAGATCGTTTCATTATTCTTTCGAAATGAATTATTTCATCATTTTCATTCGGATAAAAGCTCCATACGAGATCACCTGTTATTTAGTTGCTTCATTCCGTAGTTGCGTGTGCGTAATATTTACTTTATTCCAGATTATATTTACTTTACTCCATTTATCGACAAATTGACGAAAAACACTTAACTTCTTCTTACAGATATTATGCAATTTCTTAGTTTCAAAAACAGCCTTAAGTTAATTCAAATTACCATATCCATACCAAGTTTTATCAGACCTTGTTCAGCCATTTACGCTAGACTAAATTACAAATATATGGACTGTTTTCCGGGGTATAAGGTGCAACCCTCATGAAAGTGCCGTTCGCAATTCGTTTTTGTTCGTGCCTTCGTCCGGTAAACTATTCCTTCCAGATTATCTTCTGTCCAAAGACACACTAGCTCCGATCCGTCTCGATATTAATTCGACCGTAAAGAAATCGAACTTATTATCGCATGTAAAGAAAAAACTTATGATAGCATGTAAAGAAATCGAACTTATGACAGCATGATGTACTTTTGCTTCACGTTCTATCAGTCATCTCTAATAACAATGCGTATTTAGAAATTGTATATATTAGTATTCTGTACATTATGGTAAACGTGAAATTGTGGAGTTTTGGAAGAAATAACTATATATTGTTAAAAATTTATTATGATTATATTTCTAAAAAAAAGTTGTTCATAGAAATTTTAGAAATGTTATTTATAGATGCAGATTTAAGAGCACGGTAACCAAAAAATACTTTTTCTTAAGAAACAATTGAACACTAATAAATAATATTATTATTTTTGGCAATATTTGTATAATTTACATCGAATAAGTATATTATTTATATTTTTCAGATGAAATACTCCTTGAAATGTTTAAACGTAAGCTAGATTTATATGATTTGCAATTACTTCATTACAGTGATCATAATTGTAAGAAAAACATTTGGAATAAAATTAAAAGATCAGTCTAGCTAACTGGTAAGTAAAATTAGAAATTAGAGTTATTAATGATAGTGTAAATAAATGTGAAACCTATTTTTCATCAGTCAATCACATCTCGTTGCCGCGGCACTATACTTTCAAACGAATTAACAAACATTTCAGAATGATTCCTTATAAAAAAGAACGATAATATTAAATAAAATTGTTTTTAAAATGTTGTGGTTGGCAAATATTTCAGTTATTTTTTAATGATACTAATAACAGTAAATAATGAATGGATTAAATAAAAGTCTCTCACATGGATATCTTATTATAAAAATTTTATTTACCTTGTTTATTAAAGTAATTTTTCTCGTGGAGAAATTGTTTCGGGATATATTGTGTTCCTTTTCCAAATGTTTAGTTAAATTTTTCTTAGAATGATTTGAAACGCTGTAGAATTAATTCGACCGTGTTTTACAAACTTTTCTCCTTCATCTATTAAATGGCCATTCAATATGTGATATTTTCCTTCTTTCTTCAATAAACTCTAATGCTCCCATTTTCCTATCGCCACGCTTTTCCTTCTATTTTTTTAAATCCTTTTCATCAAAGAGAAGAACAGTAAATGTTCATTCTGTTATTAAAAAATACAAATAATTTTTTTGTAAAAAAACATTTCGATATATTATTGAATAAACAAACCAAATGCTTCCTACATTAAAATCTTTGATTTCAAATTGAACTTTTTTCGAAGTTGAACGACTAATATGAACACAGTAAGATTTTATCGAAGCTTAACTGGACCAAGAATGGACTGTGGACGGCACTATAATGAGCATCGATCCCAAATATTCTACACGGGAAAAACTGCGGGTAATATGTATAGCTCAATAATATAATCGCATGCCTAATTTTTAGCAATTCATTGCTTGATTGTATAGCGATTAGAAAATCAATAAACCAAATTTCTAAATTTATAATATATTTGGAAATACGACCAAAAAATAATATGTCGCCCTGTTAGACAGTAATCTAAACTCAACAAATTGAAGCCAGCAAAATAACTGTAATTAACATGAATATGAAATGCTGAACTAGAAACAAATTAACCGAGATTCAGATATCTTTAATTAACTAGTAAAGAGTACTAAAACTAACAAGCTATCGGTTTTAGATTAGGAACTGAAACATTGAAAAGCGGTCCTAATTAAAGTTGATGACATATTTACCTTTTCGAGCATCTTTATTCGATTGACATACTTAGAATTCTAATCACCACTAAATGGCACTCAATGTTAACATAAATTATATTTAAAAAATGTGCAATATTTCATTCTGAAAATTCTATTAAAACTTTTGAATAAATCTACACAAATTTTCATTTCTCTAAAAGTCGTCACGCAAAAATTTTAATTTTTCCTACAATATCACTCACCTAGCTGCGTGATCGAATATTTATTTATAATCGATGGATATATATCGAGCCACTTGCGATATCGAATACATGCCACTGACCAGATAGTTTATGTGCTTTTCAGTTGACTGAATTAAATTGAAGAGCGGCTATTTAGCTAATTTTCCGTTTGATATATTTGGCCAGTTTGTATGGAATATAATATATAGAATATATAGAATAATAATACAGTAATTGGTTTATGAGCATTGTGGTAATGTAACTGTGAAGAGAGTTCTGGTCTTAAACGGAACGACAAAGTTTATTTTGTAATAGTATTTGTGAATAATTATCAATATTTATTAATGAAAAGCCATAATGAAATCCTTTGTTAATAATTATTTTAAAGATTAATGAATTTTATGAATTTGTACAATATTCATGTCTGCCCTTTCAAATTGACTCCTTTAGATTGGTTACGTGATTCTTTAATTATATTTTGATTACAGATTCGTATGTAATTCATATTGATTTATTTATTATTTTACTTCTAAAATTTAACACTACGTATTTATATTACAACCGTAAATGCAGCATTTATGTTAGAAAAATGAAATTATAAAAGCAATAAAACAAAGATATTTTATATTGAAACACTTTTGTCATGCAATTGGCCCAGCAGGAAACTTTGTTTTGTTATAGTTTAACAAACATATCGGAGCCCCTAAATATTATAGTCCGCTGGCTACAAACAAATTCAGTAACATAACAGTGTAATTTCCATTTTATATTTTTACTTTTAACAGGTCATCTGGGATGCCGTCCTAATCTGCATCGTCCAGTGCGTGACCTCTGTTCGAAAATTTCACTTCCTCAACAATCGTCGGTTCTCCGCACTTTATGATCGACCTATTGGCATCTCAAACTATGAATTATGTCAATATTCTTGCAGGTTTTCCGATTACAAAACATTTTTCGGGGCGTAATAAGTTATTTTACTAGCTTTTATATTCATTTCATTTAATTATTAGCACAGCGCTTCTTCTAGAATTAGTGTTATACCACGGTGCTTAATTTGAGATAATTTTTAGAATGCGTTATCTAGGTAGCTAATTTAGATGTCGTACCTACCTACGACAAAGAAAACGACAAATGTGATAAATGAATAAGCAAAATGTTGATTAAAGTATGTACTAAAAGAAATATAAACCCAAATATATAATTTATCAAAAGAATTCTTTACGAAATGAAAGGAGGGTGTAAAAAGATGCTGTAAGTATTATCGGTTATGTATTGACACTAGCTGATCCGTGCGATTAATTTGCAAGTCACCAAATAGTAATACGATGTGAAAATAAGTAAGTGAAAGAAATTTAATTAAATAAACAGTGTATATGTATTAGGCTCGTTAATTGAGAGTTTCGTAACCTGTTTCAAGAAAAATTTGTTTAATTATAATTATATCTTACTTACTTATTTTTACATAATATATCGAATTGTATTATAATTTTACTATTATGAACTTTCTAGCGCAATAAATATTTAATAATAATTAATTAAGTAAAGAGAAATACATATAATATTTACTTAAACAGATTGTCAATAGCTGGTGCTATTTAAAATTTAAATACCTCTGAGAAATAATATTTGGGTAAGTAAAGAATTAAAAATTTATTTTTAATTGTTTCTTTATTTTTCATCATTAGCGGTTAAGTTAATCTCCAAAATGATAGCTCTATCATTTTAAAGATTCATGAAGTATTAAGGGAGATCTGGCATACTGACAAAAAGGTCTAACAAATAATATATAGAGATACGGTTTTAGAGCGTTCCTTTTTCTGTGATGAGAAAAAAGGTGTTGTATTTTCAAAGTTTAATCTGTAATGGCTATTTTTTATAGTTTTGTTACAACTGCGACTCTTTTGAAAGTTTTGGACTAATTATGTCCATTTAGAAACATAATCGAGATTTTGATATAATTAGTTTTGTGTCAAACGTCACCCAACTTAAATATAAAATGTGGCATATTGTAAGCAGATTCAAATTTCGTTACTTCCCATACACACACGCACGCACGCACGCACGCACGCACGCACGCATTCACGCACGCACGCACGCACGCACGCACGCACGCACGCACGCACACACACACACACACACACACACACATATATGTGTGTAATTTTATATTCAGTAATTAAGGACCGTGGCCTACGAAGATATAATGAGTTTATTTCGAAATTTAGTCTACCAATAACTTCTTCGAAATCTTTTAAGAGTGATTTCTTCTGTTTTTGTTTAACTGAGCATCAGGTAAAAATGATTAAGTGGATTAAAATTAATGTTTTCATTATTGTAACTGGTAAGGTAAAGAATAAAATTTAATTATTTTTTAGGACTCAAAAGGTATTTACCTCAAAGGAAAAAAATAAATTCATATATGTTCTTCCTTGTCCGACTGATTGTCTTTCGATCAAGAGTCTTTTTTTCAGGAACGCACGGAGGTTTCAAGTTGAAATTACTATCAAATGCTTATTTCTACGGTCTCATGGAGCTGTAACAAAATCAAACTTCTAAATGAATGTAATAAAAACCACCGAAAATACGGATACTTATGCCGTATTTTTTGACACTACCAAATACGTTTTTGATCTAAAATCATGAAATCTAGCAAGAAGCAGGTTATATAGTACAAATAAAGGAAAAAGACCCGAAAATTGTGATTTTTAGTTATATCATATAAAGAAAATATTTCTTTATGGACATGTGAACGTAATAGTAGGCAATATCTTTGTTCTAAAAAATTAAAATTTTGTAAATAGTTTACTAGGAATACTACGCACTATTAAAGTTTATAAATGCCTAAATTTGTATCGAACCTCATAGTTCCCAACGGGCTTGACAGGTACTATATTGTTAAATATCATTACTATATTGTTAAATATCATTATATTGTTAAATAGCATGAAAAAAGGGAGTCCTTGTAGAAAATTGATCATAAATATTAAACTATTTGATAAACCATGGTGAATATCAATACGAAGCAAAATTATATTTCTATATCAGAATAATGGTCAATATATAAGTAAGATTTCGTGTCGAATACCTGTTTTCATATTACATTGAAAAAGTTTAAGATTAAGTAAGTTGACGAGTGATGTCATTTTATATAATAAATATTTTTTGTTTCTTTTAAAACAATCTTTTAGGCATTTATTATATTACTTCATTTATGTATATTATCGGCTTATAAACCTTAATATTTAACTTGTTTATAGTTTATAGTGCATATACTCGCAGTATGTAGAGTTTGGATAATATGAACATGCAGTACTCCCTCTGAAACAACATACAGCCCACAATTAAACGCAGTAGCTCGAAAATGACGTTTAGTTGAAGTTACAATCTTATAAGAACATCTATTTCCACACTTTCAGCGAGTTCGGCGATCGCTTCCTTTAGTACGCGGTTTATTTTGTAAAGATACATTTTAAAGACGGAGTACTTATTGATTATCTAAATCTTAATAGCTAAAAGGTGCGGATATTCAGAAAATTATATATTAAAAATATATAATTAAGATTTTCAGAGAAATTTCAAAACTGACTTAGTAAAGTAATGCTAATTTAAATTCTAGGTAAGTTGGACTTCTACGTCTGAAAATTTATTTTTAAACTACCCTCTCGCAAGAGACATCAAAATATGCGTAATTTTACATAGATAAAGCTTAAAAATAAATAAAATAGAGCTTATAGTCAATGACAGAAACTAAAAATTTAAATGTATTTTTGTGTCGAAATTTGACACTTCAGCTCGAGATCGAAACCTCGTTCTAATAAAGCCATCTCTAGAAGTAGCGTCAGTTACATTTTGTGAGGCCACTGTTACCAGTTTAATAGATGTTTTCATAGATTGTACGTGACAAGGAAAGTCAACAATTTCTATGGTCTTATATTTTGTCGTGATTTGAATGTCCTTATTAAAGGCGGTCTAAAAGTCGGCGGTACTCTAACTTGACACTCGTATTACTTAATAATGTTGGTGTAATTTCTAGCAGAGAAGTTAATTTATGGGGGTTTAAATAACCTGCGTTCAATGGTACTTTCAACTTCTCTAGATTTTATTATTATTCGCAATGCCAGCTCCCGAATGTGGTCTTTGTCATTAAATAACATACTGACAATTAAGTTTTCCGGATGCGCAAAAAAAGCATTTCTTTCGATAGCAGAATCCATGACAGATCTCAGATTTTCGGGTTAATATCGAGAGTACGTAATTAGTTGAAAATATGTATGGCTCAGTCCTTAATGGACATCTTTTGCTTGGTTAGATATTCTATTAAATACATATATATATATATATATATATATATATATATATATATATATATATATATATATATATATATATATATATATATATATATATATATATATATATATACGTATCGATTTTACGTACAAATTATACGAGATACAAGTATATATTTAGTGTCTCGAGAGGCTATTTATCATAAACAACAGTCAATAAATAACTTGTAGCTACAATTAAAAAGAAATATATTTTTTATTGTTAATTTTCTGCAAAATGAAAATTTATTAGCAACTAATGTTTGTATAATTCCTAATAATTCGTTTTCATGCTTCCAGTACGTATGAAAATATGTTTTCTTGTACTAATTTCAATCTTCCTATGTTTTGAAGTTTCAATCGTTTTTGAAGTTTCATTCATCTAATATATAATTTCTTCTGCGATGTAATTTTTGTGATAAGAAACTAAAGTAAAGGTAACAAAAAAACTGTAAGCAAGTAATATTTTTGACTTTAAAATAATTTTAAAAAATAATATCTAATTTGATAGAACACTAAAGTGCGCCTTATACATATTATAAGGATGGCTAAATTAAGTTTCCACATAGTTCTTATTACGTTTCTTTCATTAGAGGCAAAAAAAATACTTTCTGTTGTCCATTCGTTCCTTATAGTAAACAAGTTTTTCTTCTCGGATAGTATTATATTTTATGAAAATCTTTGTTTTAATAATCCATGTGCCTTGGTGACTTAAGCTCCATGGGAGCAACTTTTTTAAGCAATATTAGAAAAATATATATTTGTGTTTGGGTTACAAGTTATATATTCAAGTTTTGTCCAAATGTACTATCACAGAAACATAGACAGTTTATAAATAATATACTGTCTTAAAATTTTATGCATTCGTATTGTCATTCGCTTAAAATTGCAGATATAACTTAGTCAAAAATATGAGAATATTTGTGAATTGAATTAGACGGAGATTTTTTTCCTATTTTATATTTTTTGATTTTTATAATTTAAGCCTTTTGTTTCCGTTATATACTTGGAAGTTTAACGGAATAAATAGTTTTTATAATCAAAAAGCTCCCAAAGTATTTTTGCAGAAAGTATAACTAAATTTTATGTCTCAAGCTTCAACAATACCATGTTTATTGTATTGTTCTTTATAAATATTCTTCCCACATATTTATTTTCAAACAAAAAATTCAAACAAACTAAAATTCAAAACGTGTCACCCAAGCCATACATACAAAATTTGTTTAAAAATGCTTTATACATGCCTCTTCATCCACGCCCCTAAATAATTTATGTATTTATAAATATTAACATTCCACTAAATGCTTATTTTCCATTTGAGGAATTTGACTCAATGGAAGATCTTCGAATTAAGCTTACAATGTGAAATATAATTTTATGTTTGAATGAAATTTACTACATTATTAACATATATTAATTACCAATCATAAAAAAAATAAATTGTTAATTCACTTATAAAATCATCGTTAACCCAGTTTGAACAAGCTTATACAGTGAAGCTTTCATAACCCGCGCGAACGGAATACGAAATGCGGAAAAACTATTAGCTCCGACCGAGTTTGATAGAAAAGTTGTGATGATTATATTTGGGTAAGTTGAATTAAAATTTGGTGTAACTTATACAAAGCTATGAAATTTAATTTTCTATTTATTATCAATTATCGAAACTTGCTAATGTAGCAAAAATTAATTTCTTTTCCTGAATGAAATCTCCGGTTTACTTAAAAAATATAATCATCAATAAGTAAAATCGTTTCTCTCCTAATACATAATAGCATATTAAAATATCATTGCATTGTAGATATAAAACAACTAAAAAGTAAAGGTTGCTAATTTACATATACTATTTAAATTGACCGCCTCGTCCAAACTCGGTAAGCTCACACCGTGAAGTTTTATAGAAACGCCGGTGGAATATGGAATGAGCGACTGGTTCGTTGCGAAATGTTTCACTTCTAATAACAGGAGATTAATAGAGAAGTTGCGGTAATTTCATTTATTCAAATTTATAAATTTATACAACCTTAAGGAGCTTGATTACTGAACACTAATATTTCTCGTATTAACAGTTTGTTATTAAATTTGAAATTTTATCAAGTCGATTCAAGCAAAAAATTAATCAGCAATAATATATTGCTATTTTTAGTTTATTTTTTGATTCGGTATGTACTTATTTCAATCTTAATTACTAATATCCCTTATAATATTAATAATAGATTTATATGAATAATGTACTTTTTTTCTGTTTTAGTTTGTGTACATTTCCAAATCTTATAGAACTTATTAATTTATTTTACGAGTTAACGACGTACACGTAGGTGATTTTTGATACCTGAGCAATTTTTAGGCTAAAATACAACAACGCTATTAGTACAGTGGTCATAGGTATATTTGAAACTTTCCAAATTTTAAGCAGGTCTCTGACAATATTTATATTATTTTTCAAATATGACTAAAATATAATCGTTTATTTTTTTATTTGTTTGCTTCCTTCACTAGTAAATTTTAATAAAACCTAACCTCTTACATATAATAGATATCATATTTCTTACCTAAGAAAAAAGATTTTTAGTTTTAAGAAATTAAATATATCGAATTTTTGGAAATACTATTTTACTTTTAACTAAAAGGTGTGATGAATACATAAATGGCAGAAGTAACAGAAAATCTCACGTGACATTTATTTTTAGGATTAGAGCAATTATGAAAATAATAAGTTATAAAGAAGATTGCTTAAAGTTTATTGAACAATTTTACAACCGTTCTGGAGTTTTTAAAGAATTCACTATTTGTGAGATATTTTGTAAAAAATTTACTCGACTGCATATTTACACGGGAAAACAAACGCCGTTCATATTTAGGTACATATGAAAGTTTAAACATATATGAGTACACAATATTTGAATGAAATTATTAATTATCTACAAGCATTAATAATATTTTTAACGATATTTTCTAATGTATCTTTCACAGAGATTAAAATATGGTCATTTTTTAAAAAATACAAGATCTGAATCATCGTTATTTCCCTTCAGTAAATTTTAGAAAAACTTCTAATCAATAATTTCTCGTCTAATTTTTACTATAATAGTTTCAAAAATTGCAAGGTTAAAACATATTTTTATGGATATCCTTAGGTAAATTTCAGAATCTGACT
This sequence comes from Druceiella hillmani, assembly GCA_039881145.1. Classification (NCBI taxonomy): domain Eukaryota; kingdom Metazoa; phylum Arthropoda; class Insecta; order Lepidoptera; family Hepialidae; genus Druceiella; species Druceiella hillmani. The sequence goes on along the minus strand of JAYKKI010000025.1, from coordinate 5,881,626 downwards.
TAATTCAAATAATTTTAGAATCCTTACTTTTCACCATTTTAATTGATGGGCAACACGACTGACTAATATTTTATTTCATATTTGTTCGTTTCAAAATTTTTAAATAAATATTTTTTAATTCTTTTTTTTGGAAAATTTCTACGTTAAACGATTCTGAGAAATCGGCTGCAAGAAATGAGAAATCGGCTGCAACCATACACAAAATTAAGTTAACCTGTCAAAATAAATATATCGAATTAAATTTTACCACTAATGAAATCAGTTTAAAAAAGTTAATGCTCTATGTCCAAAAGTAAACACAAAAAGTAGATTAAATTTACTCTGGGTTACACCAGTCGAATTGCTATGAATAGCGAAAACGTAAAATCAAATTAATAGGCCACGAGGGGAGAGAGGATGTGACTTACAGCCCCACATATTGAATATTGTTAAGTTTCAGACTAAACTCGTTAAAATAGAAATGACATGTCAATTCTTCATACTAAGCATATTGGAAGTTAAAAAGTGATATTCCCTGAAAGTAAGAAAAAATTAAATAAATTGCAGTAGTTCGGACCAACGAAAGAAGCAAAAAAAGCAAGTTTATTAACATTTTGGGAACATTCATATTAAACGTTGGTATCAGTGCAATAAAGCGAGAAGTTACTTTTGTAAAAAGCTCCAGTGAAAGATTGAAATTCAAATTGCGAAGCGGAACAACTTTAAAACTTTTGTGAAGCTCAAAATAAAAATAGTACCTCCTGAATTCACGCTCCTGCATTTATTTCAACCTAAATAATACATTAGAAAATTGCGCGAAAGGGTTCTTTATAGTCAATTCAACGTAGTTTGTGCCAACTTTGATCGCATTTCATAATATCTTTAATATGAGGTTTGTGTGGTTGGATAATTTGCTTTTTATAGATGAGAAATTAAGAAACAAATAAGAAAAACCGATCAAGTTCCAATTTAAGTGTTACGTTGAGTATTTTATATCAGAATTATACAAATTTAAAGTACGCTAACATAAATATGAGGGCTTAGAAATAATTTAAATAAAATTACGCTAACATAATATGAGAGCTTAGAAGTAAATTTAAATACATAACATTAGTTAAAAAAAAAAGGAATGAGAATTTAAAATTCAAAGGCGTTATGTTTAACATGCTAGCTTTTCAAATGAAAAATAGGTCGTTCTAATGATGAAAATAATTCCCAGCCTTATTGTCTGTGTTCTTGTGTGAACATAATGAAAAATATTTTCATATTTCCAATATAGTCAGAGTATTTGCGGATTTTGATAATGTAAAGGTGCTGTTAAAATAAATTTATTCAACTTTTCCAATTCACATATTTCCCATATTTCTAGACGCTGTCGAAACAAAAGGTCATGTTGTCCGTCTATATATATATATATATATATACACGCGTGCGTGATACATACATACATGCATATATATATATATATATATATATATATATATATATATATATATATATAGAGAGAGAGAGATAGAGAGAGAGAAAATATGACTTCTGTGCTGTTACTAAATGGGACTATGAGATATTTACAGAACAAAATAATGTCAGGGAGCCAACAGCATTACCAAATCATGAATTTCATAATTTTTTTTCATCACAATCTAAATACATATTTGAGCCAAAAAATTTTTCAGAACATTTAAAAATTTCTAGATTTTATAATTTTAGCATGAAACAGAAGTGTTTTTTTTTAATTTTTTAAGTATGTTCTATGAAAAAGGTGAAAATAATTACAGTGTGTGTATTTCATATTTTTATAGACTTATAAAAAACCTTTTATGCTATGGCATATTCGGGGAAATACGTATTGTAAAATAAAATATTTTAATTAACTAACTTTGGTCTATTAAAGAAATACAGATAGCCTGATTAAATAAAAGTGATGTTAAAAGTGATACCACACAAATCGTGAGACATAAATGCTTTATTTTACCAAAAAATCTAATATAATTCAATCGTAATTCATTCCAAATTTAATTCATACAAGTGGTATTACCTCATATACTTACTAAAGTAATAGCAAAAATATTCAAGTCTAATTGCGCACAATGAAGTAACTATTATATAAAAACCTAAATGCGAATAAAACTAGCTTTACAACGGTCCCTTACACACTTGGGCACATGTCTACATTCCCATTAAGGGTGCATAGTATTTTCATTAAACTATTTGCAAATATTTTATTACTATTCTACACTTGAATATATTTTCTAATTTACCTTTTATGGACGTTTTGATTAAATATAAAATCATCCCTAATTTTCCGGTAAACTTTGCGTAACCTCTGGTAACACTGTTTTAATTTACCTAATTTTGCCTTTAATAATTTAGGAAGTAGGGGAACATATTTTCTTTCAAAATTTTATCCAGAACTCTCGTAAATAAAATTTGTTTGAACAAAAAATTATAAAAATTGAAATAAAAACAAAAATTGGTTTATTCAATTACCCCTCTAAAAATAGCGTCTCATTACAAAAATTTCGAGTTTGTACTCCAAACTGTTTCTCAGAATATTTTCAGTTTATTACTGTTAATTTCCATAAATATATGGGACAATATCATATATGATTCCCAACAAAATATTTTTGGAATCCTTATTAATGTTATCTCACACAATGTAAGAAATTGAATAAAAAGAAATTTTCTGTTACTAATTTGCTCCATCTAAGATTAAATTTCTTCTGTAGTGTTTGTATAAATATTATCGAATATTATTTTATTATGTACGGGTTATTATAATTTATGCTGAATATCAAGTTTACACGTCAAACGATTTCTAAGAAAAACTGCTGTGAAAACGGACAAAGGTTTGGATACATGAGAATCACTTAAAAGGATTCCCTTTTTTTTCTTTTGAGGTACGAAACCACAAAAATTGTCGCATCAAATGACAAAACAGCGCATAACATGCAGGGTGTTACGCACTTAAAATATATAAATTAATAGCTATACACGTATGGAATTATTCAACCCACATGCAGTAGATATTTTTAACTGATTTCTAAAATAAAATGAACTGTAAATATATATGAATTATTTTACACAAGGTAGCAGTTTCTTTTGTTTAGGATTGTAGTTAGAGATTGATAATATATAAAGGTTAAGTAAAAAAAAAACAATTATTTTTGAACCGACTCAGAAAAGAAAATGTTTAAAAATTCGGCTGTATTTATTGTTATGTATATTGCATCATACCTCCAGCATTTATACACCAATATGAATGATCCTTTTTATATTTACTCCTTAATACCATTCCTTGAAATTTCGATAAGATCATGGCTATGGAATTTGAAGGTATAAAATAACATTCCTCAATAACGGGCAACGCAATTGCTATAATCGAGTTTGTATCATAAAGTTAATGAACGACATAGAAATATGAATGACAGAAATATTTTTTAGCAAAATCAGGATATAATTATGGAGTCGGGAGGTGGTGACAGGAATTTTTCAGTAGTTACAAGAAAACCTATCAAGTTTAGACTTGTTTGATTTGTTTTGACGTAAACAGTAAAGTAACAAAGTAAATAGGTAGGTAGGTGTACATCAGCCCATACAAAGGCTTGAAGTAACTTTTTTGTTTAAACAACTTAGAACTTTTTTTTATCGTAAGAGTATACCCCCCGCATGGTACCATAAAAATTTTGATAAAAATTTGATCCTGGAAATTAAGGGTTTCAATGAAAATTGAAGGACACCATTGCATTTCTCAAAAATGATTTGCATAGATGCCGTAATGGAGTTTTAACGATTGGGTCTAATTGTAATCTAATGATAAAATCTTTAATTGTTTGACATGACTAATGGCGACATAAATCGGCCCTTTAGTAAAATCTGCGCACATTAATGGAGCGGGAAAGTAATACATAAACTCTGCAGTGGTGAGGAGTAAATTTATCGAGTTTGGACTCGTTTAACTTGTCTTGACGTAATCAAGAAAGTAACAAAGTAAATAGGTAGGTAAATACATGCAGGTATATACAAAAGCAAGTGGGACGTTAGCTAGGTTGATATGTAAGCAAGTGTAGGTATAAACAAATAAGTGAAGTAACTGAAACATTAATAGTTATATAGGTGAAGTAGTTATATTAATTATAGTAGTTATATATGTATATACAATTACGTATAAAAACATAAAATAATAGATATTAGTAGGCAAGTAAATAAGTAGGTACGTGTAAATATATACAAAGACATGAAACACCTACGAAATTTGGAGAAAGAGAAGCACTGACTTGACACCGACTCCAAAACTCTCTAACAGTAGCAGTATTGTATAAATTTATTTATGTTCGAAAACAATTTTGCACCCCAAAAGTTCCAACAAAGTAATCGTACATTTATTATTTTATACTTTCAGCGCGCTTCTTATTGCGGTCGTTATTGTAAGTCGACTCAATTTGTTTACGGAAATATTTATTTTCTTTTTTTACGGATATACGTTTCAATTCGTGTAATTATCTAGAATTTTTATCTTTTTGCTGGATTATGGAGAAAATTATATCAACAATTTAAATTTCGTTTGTATGTGGAATAGAGCATTAACTTACCTTTCCTCCAAATAATTTTTTATATCATTATCCTCTACTTACAAATATACGGAATTAACGGAAATGACATTATCATAGTTTAGCTAACTTTATAATTTAAATTGTGTCTAAATGGATGTAAAATGATAAAAAAGGAGTTATAACATACTCAAATTCTGTTCAAAAGTTTAAATTATTTTCATTTTAGTATTTAAAATTGGAATGAAAAACTTTGCCAAGTCCTAGAAGGAAATTTTTAATGTGAAAAAAAATCTTACCGTATCTTTACGACCGCTTTTTAAATACTTTTTTCATGATCGTGCGTTTTGGTGCATCGAAAAAGTACCATATGGGTTAGTATGTACATAATGAATGATCACCTATTCTCGTGCATCTACTGTCAGGTATGTTGATTATAAGGTAACCAGGGCTAATTATGAGGAAATTAAACCATTATGTGATATTGGTAGGTAAGATTTAAAAAACAATTTTTAGACACTACAAATTATAACTAATAAAATAATAAAAATAAAAAGGAAAAATATAAAATATTTGAAAATTTTCCACAGAAATTTTGTTTAGAGGATCATATATTTTCTTTAAGCGTATAAATTAATCCGTATAATTAAAAATGGAACTCCATTGCTTTAAGCGTTTATAAAATAAAAATAGATTAAACCCCAAATTACTGCGATAAATTCTTCTAATAATGAATGTATTAAATCCGATAACAACGGCCAGACACAAAAGTGAATTTCGTAAAGTTATATTTTTAAGAAAAAAATAATAATCACAAAGAATATACAAGAATAAATATTTTACGTTTAACACCATGTATTTTATTGCTAGTACGAAATTAAACCGTTGCTTAAGGAAATATAAAATTAACGATTAGCGGTTAGTTTTTTTGTACAATCTTCTTTACGTATTTTGTTTAAATGGTGTACTTAACTAAGTCAAAAGAAAAAATAAATATAATTCACGCAGTCACGTAGGCAATAAGAAATATTCATTCATAGCCTACCAGGCTTTACCACGTGACATTCTCTTAATATCTGTAATGCTCCGCTCGGATGTCACAGTCCATGTGGTTTCAAAAACAAAATAATATATTTGTTGGAGGAGATATTAACCAAAGATCCATCCATTTGTTATTTCAAATGTATAATTATTTTCCTTCCTGGCTCCATTCAGATTTCTCTCCATTCTCATTAGTATTATAAATATTATCGACAATTTAATTATAACCACATTTTTCATTCCATTTAGACTAATATAAACAAATACTAATGTTTAGTTATTTGCTAAATAAGATTTCAGTAGATTTCAATACTTATGTTTATCCACTTGCTAAATAAGAACGAATTTCCCATTTTATGCTCATAAAGTATATATTCTTTACTAAAATAATATTCTAAATATACAGAGCAATTAAAATAAGTAGATAGCCGTAAAAACACTTGCACTTGGAATCATACATTAATCCCTTCTTTAGAAAAGAGTTAAAAACTTTAAAATATTAACTTCAAAAGTCAACGAAAATGGTTTTAGAAACATTAGTATCAGAAGCTAAACTAGATATAGTTTAATAAAATAATTATAAATATATTGGCCAATGACGTTGTTATTGTATAAGGTTATACGAGAATAAATAAACACTGTTATCCTTTAGTTATTTTTTCGCTGCTACTTACGCTTACTGCATTTCTTTATCTGTCCATGCATAACGATATATTTCTATGTAGACGTTACACGGCTGAATAAACATAAAATAAAGCTGTTGTGATGGCGCATATCGAGTTTTCAGGCTAATGAATGCAGTCGGAAAGACAGCAGTAAAATAAGTTGTTAAAATAAACATCTATTTGAGGCATTGTGTTTAGACATAGCTCTAAACATTTTAGCAAGGAATGTGATTTATATTAAATTTTCGGTTATATAAAATTTATGTAAATTAGTTGCATATACTAACATTGGGGACTTTCACGTGCGAAATAAAAGTATAATATATTTTAAACCATTTTAAAATTCAATATTTATTTTTTTTTAAATTCTAAGTAACAAAGTATAATAATAAGCGGTCATATAAAACAGAAAAGTTCATTTTAAAATATAATCCTAAAAATACTGCCATATGATAAGTAGATCCGTCATCTTTTCATTTGTATCCGCATTATTCCTTAGATTTTAATCTAGAAGAAGTTAGAAATTTTAAGTCAGATATAAAAAAGAAATTCTCGAATATTAGCTTAAAGTACTATTAATTGAATTCTTAGTAGGTACTCAATTAAATGTATACTAAAAATGTTACTGATTTCCTATTTAATTGAATACCTTGTAGGAAATGTCTAAAGTAAAATTACATCTTCTTCGACTAATGATCATATGGTCAAAAACAAATAAAAATATAAAAACCTAATAAGGAATGTTGGGAATTGTTCATACATAGGTTCCTTAATACATAATGTAAGTACGCGTTTGAAAATAAATATAATTTCGTATTTCGGTATCTCGTTTAGGAACTTGCCAATATCCTTAAACAAGATTTCCACCAAGCTTTCACCTTTCACTAAAAACAAAAGCTATGTAACAAATATTGTGTACAATTCTTTAATTGCTATTAATGTGTTATCAACAGGCAAGTCCATTATTGACCAAAAAATAAAAGAAGCATTACAGCCATATCGGCATACTACAAATTTTGTTAAATAGCTTATGTAAGTTATCTGTTGAAGACCAACGACAAAAAATGCTATAATATGACCCTTAGCTATATCTACTTCTTTCAATTCTGACATCAAAGAAAAATTACATAAAATTTAAAATCGATGGAAGAAGATTTACTATCCCATTTTTAGAATCTTTAAAAGAGAATATTATTGAAGATATATGCAAAATATACACTTGATTTCTCTAACCGGTTATTTTTCCATACTTTTCCCATTTAATGACAACTGAAATTAAAATGAACCAGCTTTAATTAAATTTACCAAAAAAAAATTAATCGATTCTAATTCCCTACACCCAGCCCCCTCACAAGAAACTCGACTAGAACAGCAAAAATTAACGTCAAAAAGCCAGGACTACGTTTCAAATATATCAACAATTATTGACCAGCAACTATAGAAAACTATCGAGCCAATAATTTTTATAAGCAATATCATCGCATCTCGTAAAAAAATTCTGAGAGCTTTTTCGAATATGCGAAACCAATTATCTAATGGCGTACTTTTCAAATCGTGCTTATAAAAAAAGAAGAAAATTATTTTTTTTAGGATAACTATAACTAACTTCAGTCTTATCACAGTATTTAATTAGAAAATTCAATTTATTATTTACCTTTAATTATTATTTAGCCATTGACGCATCGTTCAACAGACTTTTGTTGTTTTTTTTACATATGTTGACTGGTTTTACTTATCAAAACTAGTTACGTCTAATTTGATATTTATTAGTTTAGTACGGATTAAAGAAATGCAAGAAATGTATTCAAAAATGCTTAATTAAGAGAGTGAATCGAAATAAGAAAAACTTACTAGGATTATGTTACCTAAAATGTACTTTTATTACGTTTTCATTTAAGAATACATTTAAAAATATAACAAATATTATTGACTACAAATTGTAGATTTTATATTTTTTAATGTTTTACAAATTTCTCAACTACACGAAAAAGCACTAGAATTATCAGCCAAGAATTCCCAAAAATCTGTATCTCGAGTTTTCTCGAAACTCTGTATTCTGCATGCCGTATTCTACCATCGAATATGATGTGCAGAATTATATTAATATTTCCAGCATGGCAGAATTTTGTATAATATAAACAGTTACAATTTTTTTTTTCATTTGCTGGCTAATAAAACGGAAAACTAAAAATCATCTTACTAAATCCTCTTTAGCGAGACCATAACCTTGTGCATAAGTATGCCCGTAATGCTATATAAGTTATTCGTGACTGTGTATTTGTATGTGCATGTAGCTTTGCACGATATTAGATGTAGATGTGCATGATATTAGATGTAGATGTAGATGTATATGTACATGTACATGTACATGTACATATACATGTACATGTACATGTACAAGTGTATGTGTATGTGTACGTGTACGTGTACGTGTACGTGTACGTGTACGTGTACGTGTACGTGTACGTGTACGTGTACGTGTACGTGTACGTGTACGTGTACGTGTACGTGTACGTGTATGTGCACGTGTACGTGTACGTGTACATGTACGTGTACGTGTACGTGTACGTGTACGTGTATGTGTACGTGTATGTGTATGTGTATGTGTATGTGTATGTGTATGTGTATGTGTATGTGTATGTGTATGTGTATGTGTATGTGTATGTGTATGTGTATGTGTATGTTTATGTGTATGTGTATGTGTATGTGTATGTGTATGTGTATGTGTATGTGTATGTGTATGTGTATGTGTATGTGTATGTGTATGTGTATGTGTATGTGTATGTGTATGTGTATGTGTATGTGTATGTGTATGTGTATGTGTATGTGTATGTGTATGTGTATGTGTATGTATATGTGTATGTATACGTATAAGTATACGTATACGCATACGTATACGCATATGTATACGCATACGTATACGTATACGAATACGTATACGTAAACGTATATGTAAACGTAAACGTATACGTAAACGTATATGTATACGTATACGTATACGTATACGTATACGTATACGTATACGTATACGTATACGTATACGTATACGTATACGTATACGTATACGTATACGTATATGTATACGTATATGTATATGTATATGTATATGTATATGTATATGTATATGTATATGTATATGTATATGTATATGTATATGTATATGTATATGTATATGTATATGTATATGTATATGTATATGTATATGTATATGTATATGTATATGTATATGTATATGTATATGTATATGTATATGTATATGTATATGTATATGTATATGTATATGTATAGGTATATGTATATGTATATGTATATGTATATGTATATGTATATGTATGTGTATATGTATATGTATATGTATATGTATATGTATATGTATATGTATATGTATATGTATATGTATATGTATATGTATATGTATATGTATATGTATATGTATATGTATATGTATATGTATATGTATATGTATACGTATATGTATACGTATATGTATACGTATATGTATACGTATATGTATACGTATATGTATACGTATATGTATACGTATATGTATACGTATATGTATACGTATATGTATACGTATATGTATACGTATATGTATACGTATATGTATACGTATATGTATACGTATATGTATACGTATATGTATACGTATATGTATACGTATATGTATACGTATATGTATACGTATATGTATACGTATATGTATACGTATATGTATACGTATATGTATACGTATATGTATACGTATATGTATACGTATATGTATACGTATATGTATACGTATATGTATACGTATATGTATACGTATATGTATACGTATATGTATACGTATATGTATACGTATATGTATACGTATATGTATACGTATATGTATACGTATATGTATACGTATATGTATACGTATATGTATACGTATATGTATATGTATATGTATATGTATATGTATATGTATATGTATATGTATATGTATATGTATATGTATATGTATATGTATATGTATATGTATATGTATATGTATATGTATATGTATATGTATATGTATATGTATATGTATATGTATATGTATATGTATATGTATATGTATATGTATATGTATATGTATATGTATATGTATATGTATATGTATATGTATATGTATATGTATATGTATATGTATATGTATATTTACATACATATATAAAATATATATATATATATATATATATATATATATATATACATATGCATACCTCAATAGTATAATTTAAAATCAATCTTCAATCTTATTATGTAAAGTTAAATAATAATCTATTTAAATATGACCATTAAAAAAGTGAATCAAGCTTTTCCATGATTATAAAACACAGCGTGGTTTTGCTATCAACTAACTATATTTAAATTTGTCAGATAGAATAATACAAATTACACAGAGGTGCACGTTGTTAGGTTGAGTTGTAGACTAATATAGTCTATTATTTTGTTATATCTAAATAAATAATAATTTTAATAAAATTATAAATCTTATACAATGTCCATAGTATTTTTTTTGTTATTCAACGTAACATAATAGATTCGAAAATTTTACACGATACTTGATGCAAAATGGCAATGTAGCTTTAAAAAACAGCGAATGTAACGAATTTACCTGCGCTATACTAAGTTACTTATCACTGTATTAAGCAAAGAAATAAAAGTTGATTCAAAATTAAATTATCTCAAATTTCTAACTATTCATAATAATCATATTTACTTCACTCTCTCCACATAATTATGTCATATTTTTATAAATGAACAAAAAGTTTTCAAAACCTGCAATAAATTGAGGATTTCGAACCGAATGGTTTTATAAATAAAGTAATTATGATTGAGTATGAAGATTTTTTTGTGTAGGAAACACAAGAAAAAATATTTTCCGTTTACGTGTACTCGTTACTGAAATGTATTCCCTACTAAGCCAATTTAATTCTAATAAAATTGGAATTCTGACGATAATTATTTTCCGTCCAATTCCTTGTATAGTTATTAATACTGTCCATAGTGCTTTATACTTTACTAGTACTTGTACCTATTTCTAATGTACGTTTTATTTATTTATTTTTAAAATAGTTTATTAATGTTAATTATAATGCATACACACTTACGAAACTTTTCGTAGGCTTGTTTCCGTATCAACAATTTATTTTAGTATTCTAGTTCTTCCAATCAAAGGAGCACATAAATAAAATAATAAGTAAATAAGTTTTTTACACGAACGAAGTTTTCCGCGTTTTGTATTAATTGTGGTTGAACTAAATTAGGATTATTGTTATAAAGTTTCAAATTTAGTTTTAATGAAAATAAATTATATAATGAATAAACTAGATATTTCAATCTTTAAGTAACATTTTCAACGAGCCAAGACATGAGACTTTGCTAACCTAAGAACAAATCTAAACAGACATGGTATTTGTTACATAAACGACATATATTCTGTTTATTTATGTAAATAACTCTACTAATATTTTTAAGGATGAGTATAAAAGCATTCTATAAAAATTTCTCGAAATATAGCATTTAATGTATTTCCATTATTTTTTTTCACCAACTTTTTAGGTCATCATTCCATCTGACTGGAGGGCATCCCATATGACGATGATAAATGACGATAACGATAACGTTCTCACGCACTTGTGTGACGTTACGTGTATACTTGCAGGCTTAAGTGAGAATACAGGTGACGTATGTTTTTTTGTTGGTACCTTTTATTAAATACTATTTCTTTTAGTAAAAACAAACCGCTAATAGTAAATCTATAAATAGCCGAAAATTGCTAAATTATATGTCATTTATCATAATAAACAGTAATTATCAAATATTTGAGTTTATTTATAAATCATTATTAGATATTTACCCCGAAATTTGTAGTTTTGTATAGAAGACACATATATTGTTATATTCAAACTTGAACTGCTCCACCAATATTCCACCCCTCCGCTGAATTCCAAACTCCTCCACTAAATCTCTCTGCTCTACTGGTGCCTCATCGTATATTGCTGGGTTTCCTTCCCATCTAAACAAGTTCTCTTCTTTTACCTCCTCAATCCAGTTTTCTTCGCCAGTATATTATATATCTGTTTTTTCCTTCCATCCTGTGAATTCTCTTATGACTGACAATATTTTTTCTCAAACTGTAAACACAATATCATTTCACATTGTCTAAAAATGCAATTAAAATATAGTTCTTAGCTTTTCTATTCCGTTTTAATCTCCGATTCATGATTATGTTAACCACCATAGGACGTCCAAACAGGTGAATATTACTCACGTATAATTTCTTCTGATGCAATATTTAGTGCGAAGTTTTCTTTTCAGAACTCGTAGTAGCAGATCTGTTTCTAGGTATACTACCGTTTTTGTGTGGCCTCACCTCAGAATTTCTTTTTTAGCTTCATGCCAAACAGTAAGCGTTTAGCATTTCCAAACAAAAGTTCTATTCGCTGTCCCATCATCACCATTCCGTTCAGGCGTTTGCATCTTCTGGTGATGGTTTAAAATTCAGTAAGGTAAGTCTCCATGTAGCCGTAATAAAACTTGCCATTATTATCTATGCAAATTATCATTACGATCTTGTTCTGCAAGTATTTCTCCATTACTTTGAAGTCTTTGAATTTAATGAATATTTTACTTTTATGTTTCAGAAAGTGCATTAAATTTATACAATCATGATTATAGTACGTTAAGTTTACGTAACTCTGACTGTATTCACAAAAAGTAGAAATACTGAGTACCTGAAGTGGATTCTGTTTACAAGCCACTATATAGATCTGCATGTATTATCTGTTGTCTCATTGAAAGCATTACTTTTTTTATTTTTCTGTAAAAATTAATATTAATTTTCTAACACGTCCACTTTGTTTATATGTGTTATGATCATTTATGGCATCGATGTCGTGCTCATGCCGCCATATTCTTTGTTATTTCTGCTCCATGTAGTTGAATACGGTTTTTCGAAGCAAATGCAGTGCCACTAAAATCTGTGTCGGTGTAGTTTGAAGAAACCTCTCCGTTGATTAGTTTCGGTATTATCGCGTTAGTGATAATGTGAATTACTATATGTTCCATCTCCATGATCACTGATAAGGGATTTTCATCAAACTGATATATATATATATATATATATATATATATATATATATATATACATATATATATATATATATATATATATATATAATGAAAAATTTTGTATATGATGCACAGAAAATGAATAAGAACAAGATAAATAAACTTACTCTGACATAATTTTTCGTATAATAGAAAACTTCATAAAAGAAAATGTCAAAAAACCTGTAGAAGAATTTCACAACATTCCGTAGTTAAAACCGTTTTCGAAAAAAATGATAGAAACACAGATAATATGTAAAACGATTCGAAATTATTTATCACAAGACCATGAATCCATTTTTTTCCAAATTATATTTAATGCACAAGCTTTTCCTCATTTACTGTTTTATTAAGCGAGTATGTATAGAAGATAAAAAATATTGATTTGAAAATAAATGTGCAATAATTGCCAGCTGCAATACGTATCGACATTTATAAATATATATCGCATTTACCGTGTACACGACATCGCTCAGTACTAATGAAAATGAGTAATAACAAATAAGAGACCAATTATCGGTGTTAATAACCACAGGAGTGTTGGACCAAGTTGGTCGCCTGAATTCTCATTACGACTATGGTATCATAATATTGTGCAACAATTATTAAATATTCGCAAAGTATATTACATTGTTATATTGAGTGGAAATTGTCACATATGCGCCATGCGTCATTTTAAAAGTACACATTTAAACCGATTTATGCATAAAAAATACTTGAGAATCTGTCGAGGTTTTAATTTTTCTATAGTTTCAACCTGCTGGAAATGACTGGCTGATATAATTACAAAAAGTACATACACCGCACGCATGCAGTAGATAAATGGCTGTCGTTTAATAGTTATAATCAATTATAAGTAATAATAACAGTTCGAAAATAAAATTCAGTTAAAATTCTTTTGACATATAGTTATATGTATTTGGTTTTAGTTGCAATTTAATTGTTAAATCGGTTTATTATTAATTAAAAGAAAGAATAGTCATTAACCGAATCCTATGGACTATAAAAACCTAAGAATAATATCTTTTATTATCGAATATTTTAGAATTCATAAAACTCATATTCTGAACTAGCATCTGAATCTGAACTAGTACCGCTTCGTAGTCGTTGAACTTAAACGATACTAAAGTAATTTGAAATTATTACGGAAACACAAATTTTCACAATCATTGTTGGATGTTATTTTTAAATCTCGCAAACATCAGTAACTTTAAATTCTAATAATCGCAACCGATCGATTTAGTCTTCAACTACTACTTTATATTAGCGCGAACAATTCAACCGCTGCAGATAATGAACCAGCCAAAAAAGTATAATGTCCTCGTGTAGGTTCTATCCGAAGAAAAGCAGACATATGAGCATGTATCAATGCAGTAAATTCAATAAAAAAAATTGGTTGGAACATAGATTCCGATCTAAGTCTAATTATTACTTAAGAAAAAACTATTATTTTATAAAACAAGGTTTATAAGTAATATTACAACTAATTATAAATTTTGTTATGCCAGGTAAAATTCAATAACATTACAAGTGAGGTCTTCTTAGGTTCTTAACTTAGGTCTGTTCGTCATTTCATACTCTTATTTATTTAGCCGTAACAATTATGTTTTAAAAAATTATATCATATTAATTATTTCCATCTTATGTAATTCCTCCATCACAAAATATTCAAATTATAAATTTGCATTTTCTTTTACAGACAATTCTTCAGACTCTGTCAATATGAACGCTCTTATAACTTACCTACGAATAATTATCCGTCGAACGTAATATACGTAATTAATTTCACTTCCTGTTTCACTGGTCTTATTTGCATTACGTATGGCAGTTCAGATTAAAGTAAGCATAACTAATTTATTTGGCAGTCGCAACCTAATCAAAGTACCAGTTTTCTTATCCTGATATTATGCAACTTGATTTGAATATCCTGCTTCATTAATTTATATGTCAATATATTTTGTGTTTAATCATATTTATCTATTTATATAATAAAATCGTAACCAAGTGAAATCTATACATGGAAAATATTTTAGAAAAGTTATTGATTTAGTGTAAACAGTGATAATAAAAGCCAGAAAACTTGCTTTTGGAATGTTTGTCTGTGTGCTAATTTGTTAGTCAGTTACGTGAAACCTGCTGAAGGGATTTTGATGAAATGTTGTATGATAAGAATTTATACTCAAAAGTAACATTAAAGAAAAGAAAAAATTGTAATGACTTTTCTTATTCTGAATTTCACGAGAACGAATTCGTGGGCAGAGCTCGTATATAATTATCCTAACGAAATTACGTATGTTTTGCATATTAAAATTAATAAGAAACTGGAAATAGAGGATAAATTTTAGCGTTGCAATTCAATAGTTTTTATCATTTTCTCGTTCTTCTCAAATGTAAATATAATGTGGTAAGTCAAGCAAATGTAAGCAAAGAAATCGCATATGACAGTCATAAAAATCAAATAATATAAGATCAAGGAAAATACATTAAGAATCACAGTGACTTGATTGTGAAATATCAAATTTTCAATTAATATTGTTTTTTTTTAATTAACTCCATCACTTCTTACAAAAAAATCACTGTCTTGACTCTGCCTATTCAATTATAATTTACAAAAATTGTAAATACAATACCCTGTAAATTCAGTCATATTGAAAAAGTTTCAACCAAACAATTTAGCAATCTCTATATGAGAATTATGAAAGCATTTTTGAACCAATTTTAAAATGATTTTACACTTTTATTTATAAGAGTCACTATAAGCGCCTGCAGAAGAAGTTATAAAAATTTGTATTGCAATCTGTTGCTACTTTAATCAATATTATATTATTTCTTCGTTATTTGAAAGTGACATTTCTTTTTTTTATGAGTAACCATCATAAATATATACGTATTCTGGTTGGCAGTAAAAGATTTCTCTCGTAGCATATGTATCAATTAGACACGTTAAACTAGATAAATAAAAAAAACATATTTAAAGTTTCATAATCCTATGCTAGTTGGTTATAGATGTTTATATTTACACATTAGTGACTACATATTTGGCTCCTCAGAAAGAGATAACTTAAAAAAAAGAAATGCGTGATATCTTGCACAATTTGTCCAGCGCCAAGTGCTTAAAAAATCAATTTGTAAATAAAACATAATGTCACATTCTTTTTATTCACTCATGTAATTTCTAAAACTGGAAAACACAAACACTATTTAATAAAATCCAAATGTATACACAATATAAATTAATTGTTGTATCTCCAATGCGCATGCATACGGGAAATATTAATGAAATTTCCCGCAATGTCAGCGACATAAAATACTAGCTGTCGTTCCCGTAGCCGGACCTTTTAATCTTTGCATTCAATAGATGGAAAACTAATATATGAAGACAATACGTGGCAATTTCCCAGCTGTAATTAAAAAGAACGAATATTCCGGTACGAGCGGATATCTCTACCGGTGACACATCGCCGATTACTGTTTTCTTTAAGAGTCGTATGGACTTCTGCAGAATCCTCTGGTTTAGTTTTTCCAATATAAATATATATATATATATATATATATATATATATATAGATATATATATATATATATGTTTGTGTGTGTGTGTGTGTGTGTGTATTCTGCTTTATGATTTATGATAATACAAAGCTCAGTGCTACATAGTAAATGAGTGAGTAAACTCACACAAAGGGGCTTAACCCAATTATATCTACATATGTTAAAAACTGATTTTTCTTCAAATTAATTTTATCCCTTAAAAAAAATAATTTTTTAAAATGATAAACTTAATTTGGCGTTTATTTAAAATATGACCTTATTTTAAATAAACGCCAAAATCGGATTAATAATCAGATGCAGAATCAATTTTCTTCTTAATTTTTCTACATACATGTTCATGATGAACGATTCGGTATTGAGTCGCTGAATACAATTTTTTGTTGACTCACTAGAATATTTGATAGCTATTAAGAAATGGAAGCGAGATAATTATATTTGGCAAAATTTTATTTGGTCTCTTATCCTGAGAGCCATTTGACCCTGTCAAAATTTTACTAATTATTCAATTATTTTACCTAAAATACCACAAACAATTATAAGCAGATTTACTTTTTAAATCATATTCTACAAAAATTGGTCGTGACAGCCATTTTAACTAAAAATAACGGTCAATTAAAGGGCAAAGCAACAATTTTATAGAAGCGGCAATTTATTTCCTACAAACTGCCGTTTCGTAAATATATACGAAAAAGTAGAGAAAATAATTTTAGAAGCTTTAGCTCAGTTTGGAACTTTGGACATGGCACGCTAGTGGACACGATCAACTAAGCGGTTTGGTACGAGCCTTCACTGATTTATGAGAGAGCGTTAAGCTCTATCTGGCTATAAGTTGCTTCTCACGTGGACATTTGTCTGGAGTCTAGAGTCTCTAGAGCAGATTCATGTATAAATATATAAAGATGGAATATTTTGTACGTGATATCTTGATAAATAGTGTATGCTAGGTAAAATTACACATAGACAAATAATGACGTTTTTTTAAATGATGAACCATGATATTAACTTTTAAAATAAAACTATTTTAATACTGGTGAGAATTTTAGTAAGAAATGTTGTGCTTTTTCCATATTTGAATATATTTTTTGTAACTAAAAATTTACAGAAAAATCTTGAGAGAATTTTTTTGGTAACAACAGTGACATTACATATATATATATATATATATATATATATATATATATATATATATATATATATATATATATGTAATGTCACTGTTGTTACCAAAAAAATTATATATATATGGATGTTTAATTATGTTAATAAAATTTAAAGGAAAAGGTACATTTTAATGACTAAGAGATGCACTGGCTTACACATCGGTAAAGGTCTTCTTATTGATTGAGATCTGTCAATAGGAAAGTTAACAGCAGCGCCCGTGAAATTTATTAAAATCTGTTTATAAACACTCATAAGAGACAGGAGTGTATCTTGTGTAATTTTAAGTAGTTTCTTCATTACCATAAGTAAGAAGTTTATACGGAGAACACTTAAATAAAATAAGAAATTTTAATTATAAAAAAAGGAAAGGAAGCAACAAAAAAAAAAGTTCAATCGTATTTTTGATGATGGGAAAATTTAGTTTCTTAAAATATTTGTTTCCACGTAATTAATTATAGCAAATAGAAAAAAGTGTTATTTAATATTGAAAACATAGACAATGTATTAACATCTGTTTAATTCCCGCTATTGGTGTATATATTTTGATAATTATAATGATGAAACAACAACAAGAAATTCCATTTGAAAAAGAAAATTTTTCATTGGTGCATCCATTGAAAACTTAACTTGAACACATTTTTCGTGTAAATTATAAATGAAAAAGTATTCAAGTTTGAGTTTTCAATATATGCACCAATTTTGATACATTACTTAACAATACAAATTAATTCAAAGGAAATGTTATTCAAAAAAATTTCAAATAAAATTCAGTGTTGCTACATTGTAAAAATATATTTAATTTATTAAGGAACTGGAAACACCATAGATAATAAATCACATGGGTACCATATCGGTGGCTCAGAAGAGATATGGAGTTGGTGGGGAGCGGAAAATATATTCACCTGCTTCGGTGGCAACCATTCTCTTTACACATGTATTAATTTCAGAACAACTCACAAAATAATTAATAATTTGCATTCCCTTTCGCTGCCGATAATGAAGTCGCTTTGGCTTCTCCCTTAGAGTTTATGTTTGAAAATGATATTGAATAGCAAAAGTTTCAGCTGAGTGTCGCATATATTTATTATTTTATACCTTTCTGTGTGCCTCTTATTTGCTGATTAACTTAAGTTGGTGCGAGATTTTTTGTAAAAATATTTTATTTTTTAATTTTTAGTGCTTATGGTATCCTATAGTAACCAAAATGTTACCAACTTACGATGAATTCAGTATCAATAATAACTCATTTATTGAATTTGAAACAGACTTTTGCAACATTTAATGATAGTAAACATATGCACATATATATATATATATATATATATATATATATATATATTGCCTGCATGTACGCACGCATACATAAATATATGCATATGAACATATAAATGACATTTCCTCTTTTGGCTTCACTCGTAGTCATTATTTCGAGCTTGTGTATATTTTATGTGTCATATATTTTTTGTGTTATATATCAACTAGGATATTAATCTTAATTACTTCAGGTTTATATTCATATCTTTATATATGTACTTATCTGCTTACAAATATTCCAGTTTTGATATGGTCGACAGCTCAGAGGGATGGTAAAGTTATTGTGGAGCGGAAAGATAATCGTCTATTTCGTACTCGTTCATTGTTATTATGTATGAACGACTGTAAGACAAACTGATGCAGGAATATAGTAAAATAAATAAAAAGTATCTCTAATCATTTGTATTCACTTCCACAGCCGAAAGAGAAAGTCTTTTGGCGTCTCCATTAGAGGTGTGCTCGTAACTATTGTGATGGAAACGTTATATATATTATTTGGTGAAAAAAAAAATAATACTAGTTGGTGGTAGATTCTACCGATGGATTTATAAACTATAATATTCAAAAGAATCCGCACGTGCCACTGGAAGTCTGATTTTTTGCTTCTTTATTTCACTTATTAAAAGCCATGAGTCCATAATCATCCTGTTTTTTTTACAAGTTGAGTATCAATCTGCTGTTGCAGTTTTTATTTAATATTATTCAGTGTGTTATTGTGTTGCATTTTAAATCATTCTTTTTTTTAATTATTGAAGCAAATTCAAGTAACCACGGGATTATATGAAAAGCAAAAATATAATGGAAACACGATTATTTAGTTACACCTTTTGTGGAACAATATTGTTTCCAAACACAAATAAATTTCGAAAACACTACTTTTGATAGAGATTTTTGGAATCTATGCCAAGTAGTTGCTAATCTACACACCCTCACACGCACACAGACAAGAAATTCATGTCACTTGAAATCGGTCCCAAACACTGTACTTATTTATCTACCTTCCAACTAACGTCCTTGTATGTATCTGTATCATGCCTTTGTATGTATCTGTGTACATTTCAAGACAAGCGAAATGAGTCCAAACTTGACGAGCTTACTCCTCATTAGCGAAGAATTTCTGCCGCCACCTTCCTGCTCCACCATTGCACCATGATTTTGCTAGACGCCAAATTACCTTCTTCATGTCTTATTAAATTATCCTTAGTTCTAAATAATTCAAACTCGACCTAGTCACTAGTTCTGTTAGTGTTGATGAATTCTATGATGTATCTTCAATTTCCATGGTCAGATCCTAAGCAAATGAGACTGTACTAGAAGCATACCCGTCAAAATAAAAATAATCATCCAAATTACCTAATAAACGTCGCCGATATGGGGTAATATTTACAAAAAGAGTATATATGGGTTGAGAATTTTCTCTTTATTTGAAGTCAGTAAAAAAGTTACTTCATGTATTAAAACTCGTTTGAGGTATCTGGAATATCTGGCTGTTTTTATTCATACCTTTTTGTAATATCATTATTCCTCGTCGTCCCTAAATTATTTTTAAATACTTTAATTTACTTTAAAAAATATAACTTTTTATATAAATAAGACATTAAGAAATTCAAATAAAAATTGTTAAAGCCAGAGAAGACCAAATGAAGGCGTTTCAAAATAATTCTGAAAACAAGGATGCTAAAATTTTAACAATCGTTTATTATTTTTACACTTTTAGTATCATGATTGACTAAAAATACACGACGAATATTTTGATTGTAAATAACTTTAATACGATATGGAGTCACTCATTTTTTTACACGTACTTATAAAATAAACGTGATTTTTTGTTGTTTATCTTTATTCATTATCAAGTAGTACAACTTAGTAACACATTTACAAAAAATGTATGCGTATCGTTAATTAAGCCGTGTAATAAATACGTTATCCTACATGTAGGTATCCATTCCTATGGGGCTCCGTACCCTATATAGAATTTTTAATACGGTAATGTCATTTCGTACTTTTCAATACAGAATAAAAAATGTATATTAAATAGACAAAATCGTCAACATTATTTATGAAATGTAATTATGCAAGTCATTGTTTATTTGCAAAATTTTGAAATCTTTAGCTTTCATTCAAACCGTACTACTTAAAGAGCACCAATTTTTTTTTAAATTTAGTCCAATTTAGAGTAAAGCATATTTGTACAAAATTTAATATACGGTCGATAAAAAAATTCAAAATTAAAAACTTGTTAAAGATGTATCGAAGATTCAAAGACGAAAAAGTGTTGTTTTTTACTGCCATTAAATATGATGAAATACAAAAATTACTTTATAAACTATAGTAATGAATAAATCATATACCATTCAGTGAGTACAATTAAAATATATTAATTATAATATATCACTTGGTGAGAAAAATATAAAAATGTAAATACTTCATTGAAAGTAAATAAAATGAAAAAAGTTCATTTAATATGGTGTTCAAGAATTATTCAGATAATTCTCCTGAAGAAGTCTTCAAAACTTGAAACCCATGCTAACTGTCATAATTATTTTATTCTAGTTAAAATCATCAAAAAATATACAGATGAGTTCTACGTCAGTAGATTCAAAGCCACTTTACCTCACTCCGTGTTTAAATAGTTGGGAGACGTCAAGGTTTGCTTTCGATCTGACCACACCGTTTCAATTGCGTCCGCAAATATACGGCAGTTTCGTTGTCAAATTATTGGATATTTGAAGTAACCTTTACGGTACATTGATACGAGCAAAATGAAACTTCAATCCACTAGACGGGTGGAGGGTAGCCACGCCATTTGGCAGCCGGGAACGAGTGGTTAGCGGTTTTCGTTGAGTCGTGGGAGAGAGTTTATGTTTACGTTTTAACTAGGCTGGCCATTTTCAGCCATGAAAGTACAATTGAAATTTAATAAAATAGTGACGAAGTGATTCCCAGTTACAATATTTTCAATTCGAGTTACGATATGTCCCTCTATTATTTGTTATTGTTGCTATTTTATATCATATTATTCTCATGTGTAGTATTGAAACACTTGTTATTATATTCTTCCACATGCCCAACCCTTTAGATAAATCTGTAATTTGAGCATAGAGTTCTCAAGAAATAAATAAATTTTAACGTGACTGTATCAGCTACTTTTATAAGATTGATTAACCACCGACTAAACACATTTGTAACTATTATACCATGATATTGATAATAGAAACCATTTTTTATAACCTGATCTCTATCAAGTATCATTGGTGCCAACATAACATATCTCTTGCGTCAAGACGTGTTATGTTATTTGTACTAAAATTAAATACAAACTAAACCTTATATACAAAAACATAGGCTGTTAAAAATTTGCATGCCAATATTTTTCAAAAAATACTGGTTAAGAAACGGGTTATTATTTTTTATCACAGTATTTTATTACAAAATTTACTCCATTTTATATATCGATGTATAATTTTGCTTAAATAAGACTAATTTTTTGGAGCATGCATTCATTTCAATTTTTAATTAAAATGAGAAAACCATTCAAAATGACCCTCGCTTCCTAACCTCAATTGTTAGTAACATTTAACGACCGCTATCTCTGTAATTATTTAGTATTATTATCAAAATACTTAGAAGCACATCTCTTCTAATCACGGGGTAAACCTACTTCAATACATTACTTTTTTTTGTATAGTTTTATAAGACAGCGCTCACTAAATCAATTGCAAATCCGGCGAGAGTATATTTTACACTGGACTAGCACGCCTACATTTTATTTTAACGATAGTATCAATAATAGTCGGGTAAATTTACAAGCATGGTATCAACTTTTAGTATAGTTTTTTATTAAAAGAGGCTATCTTCCTAACAGGGGCTATCCTTCTGGGCGATTTTAATTTTTTAATATTTGATATGGATTAAATTTGTCTTTGAAAAGTGTCACCCGCCACCGTCCATTTATACTTACGTATTCGTTCGTATTAAAATACGATACGGAATACAATCCTCGACTGATTTTAGTAATTCTTTCATTTATCGATTAATTAACTATTAGAATAAAAGCTTATTGATGTTTTTAATAATTTGTCAAATAGTCTAATTTTTTAAATAATTTTCTATAGAAGTTGCAGTCAAATATATCGATAAAAAATACAAAATGTAGAATATATAATTCCGATAATATAGTCATAAAAAGACATATATCGCAAATGTGTCATTTATTTTTAAATTTTTTTTCTGAATCCGTAAAAACTCGAAAATATTCCCATTATATTAAACAATTTATTTACATTGTTCAATACATATAAAATATCGCTAAACGATCTTATAGTATATCTACTATATAAATTTATTCGTTTGATGAATAGCATAATCAGATATATTAAAAAATATAATAAAACAGTGTAATTAATAATTTTTAAAAATTATTAATTACACTGTTTTATTGCTTATTTTAGTGATCTTCCTTAAATTGCTAAACTGAGCAAATCTGAAAGTTATGAAACCAACTAAATTTTAAAATCCCAAAATTCTTATCAATAAGACGCTAGTAAATAAACATAAAAGTACGTTTGTATTTTATTTCTTACACAAGTGTTAATTTCAAAGTTATATTTAGTGTGTAGGATTACATGAAATTACTAGTAGCATATCTATGGCAATGGGAAATATATTATTACGTTTCGCAGACAGTTTTACATTATCAAATGCATATATATAGACATAACCACAAGCGTGCAGAAACACAT